>VSDK01024731.1:61429-87285 GCA_009767595.1 Symbiodinium kawagutii
GTGAGAGATCTGCTGTTGAGTTGTGTGATTTCTTGCTGGGTAGACGGGGATAAGTAAGGTTTTCGGATGAGAGCGGGTTTGCGGGAGAAGGAAAGATCTGCAGCGCGGGAGGGAGAAGTGACCAAGATGTTTGTTTGAGTTGTTAAGGGTAAAGAAGAGAACCAGCGCGAGAGAGGGTCAGGTGATGGGGCAGGGAGAGTTGGAGGAGTTGTTGAATAACGGCCAAGGGCTGAAAAGGAAGTAACTCCACGAGCGGCGTTGAAATCGGCACGATCATTGCCGGGCGTTCCCGAATGGCCTTGAACTTTAACAACAGCGACTGGCATGTGGGAAAGGAGCGCGGAAAAGGTTTCCAAAAGTAAGTTGGCCAATTCGGGGTTTGCAGAGGGGAGGGCGAGCCCGAGGAGAAGGTCATGAGCATATTGCGAATCTGTGAACAATGTGATGGAACGTACTGGAGGTGGCAAATACGGGATCAACCACAATGCTTCCAGGATTGCCTGGAGTTCTCCTGTGTTGTTGCTACCGAGCACCGGGAAAGGGAGATGGCCGACAGGGCCGAAATGATCCATATGTAACGGCGCTGCGACATAAATACCCCAGCCAGCTGGGTTGTGGGGCCCAACGTTACCCTGGTCAGGGCAAGATCCATCTGTGTAGATGTGGAGGGAGTCGGGTAGAGCGGTTGTTGAAACTGGTCGACAGGCGATAGAGGAGTGTGCGGCAAATTGCTCGACAACAGCGGTTTGAAAGGTCAATTTTTGTGCTTTAGTGGGCGGCAGGAATGGGGGTGGAGCTGCGGGTTTTGGCGTGGAAACAAAGTCTGGGAAAGTGAAATGAGCAGTTAATAGATAATGCCGGTGAAACCAAGGGAGACGGAGAGAAGGGTTCGACACAATCGACCGGAAGAGGGTGCGGTGGTTGTAGGGGGCAACGACATGGTCCAAGACAGCGAAATTATCGACTGTGGGGTTTGAAGGGTCGTCTGTCAAGTCAGCAATTTCCCGGTATGTGACGAGCTTGGAAGGAGGACGGGGCCGCATGGAAGAGATGATGCTGAGGTCATGCTGAACCAGAAATTCAAGCATGTGCGTCAAATTGTTGGATTCGAGATCGATATCAGCGGTGGTCGAGAAAAGTGTATTGCCAATATGTCTGCGGAGTCCTGCAACATGGTTGGTGTACAGGCGGGTGTTAAAATCACCCATGAGTATTGGGTAGCAATGGGAGGAAAACTCTGAATACCAATGGTCAAGGGATTGCCAGAAATTGTGTTTGCGGTTTGCGTCCTGCTGGGCGTCTGCAAGTTGAGAAGGAGCATAGATGGAAAAAAGGGAGACTCAAGCTTCACATCTCTGTTTCGGTCACCAACGTCTTCCAAAATCGTTAGGCTAAACACATCCTGTGGCGCCACTGAGGTCGGCGTAACAACGTCCCAACCCAGTTGGTCTATGCCAACATGGGCCCCCACGGCCATCCCATGTCCGAACTCTGGACACGGCCCTGCGAAGCATGGCTCCGCGCCAACCGCTGGGCGCCCAAAATTGAAAGTGCTGCGCTAACGGTGGAAGCTGCGACGTGCTGATTGAATCTTTGAACGCGGTTATTACCCACCATCAATATATTCATTGGGGTTCATGGGGATGGTTCATGGTGATAATTCTGGGGGTTCCTGAGAATCGGCACCAATACACTTGGTAATAGTCACACATACATGCATGATCACTTCCGAAATTGGTCAAAATCTTCACCTCACACCTGTGCATCGGGCTTCCCAACCATCTCAATCTCACCATGAAACACCACAGAGACCTTTCGCAGGTTTCGCAGCTGCGCAGGAGAGGAGTTGGCTTCGACCTTTGCTGCTCTCAGTGAGCTCGTTTCGACAAGCCTTGGTGTGGAAGCCCAGCGATGTTCCAATGGCCACCTCCCAGTTGTGAAAACCAGGTGATGTGGGAACCCCAAAAACGGCGAGTGTATTGGTTTGTAAAGGATGATTTGGGGGTACCCCTATTTTGAGAAGCCACTATATCCACTGTATTCAACCGCTTCAGATGATTTCCAGTAGTGTGAATCGCCAGGCCTTTCGACTTCAGATGATCCTGTGGCGATTGTTGGCTTGCCTCACGGACCCGGAGGCGAAGATTCTGACAGGGGAAGTGGCTGGTGGTCAGGGGACCCCTAACCCCCCTATGCTTGATGGTAAATCACCAGCTGACCAGCTATGGATGGTAAACTAGTGGTGGTTTGTTAATATTGATCTATCACTAACAGGAATGAAATCTCTTTTCTAAAGCACTGAACAGGTGGAAGTAGTAGCTCTCCAAAGTGACAGAGAGTTGAAACCCTCCAGAACAACCTTAAAAGAGTTAAACACTCGACAGATGAAACGCATCATGAAGCAGTGACAAACTAATAAGCTGCAATGATTGTCTTCAATACCTCAAAAAGTACTTCTAGTTATGCATCATCATGAGCACTCATACTTGTGATTAAACCATTGGCCATCATTAACCATGGCTGCGGCCCCAAACCTCACCGGCCGCCGTTAAGCCTCAAGCGCCGCCAGGTTTGGTTGGAGCCGTTCGAGGCTTAGGCCCTGGGCGCCATGGTGCTGTTGGGAAATCCATCGTAGCGCGCCTTGGGATGTGAAAGAAATGTCACTATAGATTGGTTTTTGCTGGCTGGGGGTTTGATTCACTTTTTTTATTTTCCCTAGTGATTGTTGACAAATGGTTGATTGACTTTGCCAGTTTTACCAGTAGCACCATTTCATAAACCACTGAGCCCATTTGGTTGAAGGGGAGCTGGGCATTGATGCAGAATCACCCATGGGAGACCCAGATAGTTTTACAAAGGGCTACGATGACACTTCCATCACGGCAATATGCCTGTCCAAGAAAGGCTGTGTGTTTTTTTTGTTTTGTTTTACCGTTTGTTTTACCATCCATGTACGGGAGACTAGATCAGCTGTTTGAGAGAACCCAACTTTTCCCCTTTCTTTGGGGGGAACAGCCAGTGAGTAACACATAACAGGTGGAGTTTAGTGAGGAGAGACCCTAGGCTTGCAATGATATCAGATCTCAATAGTAAGTCATATTAAAAAGGTGAATTGATGAGATTTATGTCATGACTGGATGTTTGGTTAATTCACTTCTGGATCTTGGTGCCAAGCATGGTTTGTCCAGAGGGGATGGCACCGCTTCCCTATACCCCAGTGATAAGTTGGACAACTTGGTTCATGCCATTCAGCAAGTTCTTGAACTCAGCTAGTATGAATGAGCTTATCATTGCCAAGCAGTTCGTATTACCACCAACCATCCGCCTTCTTTTTTGACGGTTTTCGCTGCTTATTATCCCGATAGTGAACCATTCTTGATCATCAGTAGTCACTATCAACTGTTTCTAGTCACGGTTGCACCACCAGCAATCTTGATGAATTATCCATATAGTTTTCTACCGTATCAGATATCAGATATTACTTAATTAAGTGGCAAACAATGGTCAATAAAGCATGTTTAACCATCAGTAAAACCTTAGCTAACCTGTCACTAACATCACATTTATACCGTTATCAACCATCATTTGCCATCATCACTATCAATCCATGACTGTGCAGCACGGCACTGTCACACACCTGCTGAGGATGTTTCTGGCCTCAGCTGAGCTCGCAGCCTTTTATGGAGCAGGAGCCGCATGAACGCGGAAAAAGCAGCGGCATCGTAGGATGGGTTCGTAGTGGTTTATGATGGTTGTTCATTTATTGGTATCCGTGACTGAGAGTGGTTTCTGACTGATTCATTGTGGCAGCCACTGGCTTATGATGCGTCCATAGTGGTTTCTGAGTGGTTTATGGTTTTTAAAAGGCTGAGAGAGAGAGAGAGAGAGATGGTTTCTGGCTAATAATGGTTCATTATTGGTTACTAGCGGTTTATTGATGGGCTAACGAGTCGCAAAGAGTAGGATAGTGATCGGCAGGGATAATATGTTTTAGGAATGGTGAGCTATTAAAAAACTCACAAATGACAATAAGAAACACCACCAACAACCACAACAACAACCCATCGATTTTAGTCTTTGATGAATGATCTTGGTCCAACCGCTGAGCGGCAACATCCCGCAACGGTTGGTACTCGTCAATGTGGCACCAGCAACAGGGTGAGGGCGGCAGCCCCACCTCTGAGCTGAGAACTTGTGACATAGGTGCGGGGTGCAGTCGCTGGCATTTCTATTAGTAGATTTGATGTACTGTAGTAATTAGTGGTTGGCTAGTTGTCGATTTGATGTAACCATGGGATTTTCCGATTTTTTAATAGCTTGCGATAGTTAATTATAGCGGTTAGCTAGTGGTTAACTATGGAGGGTAACCAGGTTTGATCCAGGGTAATGTTCACAAAATCATTGGACCTGCAAGTGACTTGGGGTGATAAAACGTAATAGATAAACAATGACGCCCAGGATTTATGTAATTCACATTGATGGTCTTTTTGAACAAAAGGCGCGGTCAAGACTGATCGGTTGATAGTTGGAATTGATCATGAGTGTTAAACCCTCGGAAGTGGAACATGTGGATGGTGATATAAGAGTTCTTGCTGCCATCATCAGCCATGAATTTTGTTTTTCTCCAGAATTACGCAAGTTCGCGATAGGTTAGAATCTGTGTGGGTTCATTGTGATCAGAAAATTTGGTGATCTCTACAACGTAAACGGTTGTTGGCTGGTGCTTCCTGATTGACAAGGCTGATATCTACACGCCATTCACCTTGAATGAACCTCTACATTGATCTTCATGCTGGCACAGTTTGTGCATGTTCATGCTCAATTGTTGGTCAATGATTGCCGATACATGTCAGACGATGCTTGCACTGCCATATTGTTTCACCATTCGCACTTGGGGGTTTCTCAAAATAGGGGACACCCAAAAAATGGTTAAACCAGGATGATCACTGGTGGTCCTCTATAACTTGAGAAAATCACCGTGTAGTTGGTACATCCTGTATTTTTCTTGTTGACCATCCCCTGCAAAACACTAAATGATAATAACATAATGGGGTCCCCGAGAATAACTTGAGAAACCATCAAATCTGGTATTATTGTTGGTTAGCATCCTTTTTTGGCCATTATAAGTTCCTATAAAACCACTGGCATCCCCTATGAAACCACCCATTGTGAGAAACCACCCGGTTGACGTATGGGTTTGATTACCAACAATGGTTCATGGTCACTGGTTGTCCAACATTGGTCATACAACTTGGCAGTGCCTTCTCCCTGTTGGTCGGTAAAGCAACGGGTTTCCTTGCACTTCATAGTGTTCCCAGACTAGGTCCCTAAAACAAATTAGGTACGTTATGAACAAAGGACTGGGGCAGCAGAGTGGTACCGATTCAGCTTTGAGATAGAAGGATATAGAGATACATATGCGATACTATAACCAAGATGAACCAGATTCGGAGTAAACACAGCCAGAATTAACTGGTATGCTATGCTGAGGAGTGCCACTATATATCATGGATTTGGGTTGTTCTTTGGGATCCTAGCTTTTTCAAGTGCTCGGCTCGAGATCGAACATTCAGCACTTCATTTGAGTTGAGAAGTTTCTATCAACATTTGAGAAACTTGAGGTGATAATTGTTGCCTGGATTGAGCAAGTGCCCTCAGGATCATGATTCTCATCAATTTGGCATCCACAAGCTGATAACATCTCAGCGTGATCATGCTGAACGTCGAAACCTCTAAGACATTTGAACTTGTTCTATAGTGCCGAACAATGAGATAATTCATGAGTGTTGGGGTTTGGAAACTGCCTATGATTTCATTGATAAACAACCGCGGTTGGATGGTCTATTTTATGGATATTCAAGGGTGATCATGCGCACATCTCGCTGAAGTCACTGGTTGCTGTCGCGGTCGCCATGCTGGCCACACCCCTTCAGCAAGCCATAGCCTGTAGCCTGGTGATGGGCAGATGCTGCAATTCGCAGTTTTGGTGGCAAGCGCCCCTGCAGTCGCATCCATGGCCTTGTCATACGAAATTCTGAAAGCAAACCCGTCTGCTTGGGGCATCGGTAAGCCAGCGCTGCAGCTGGTAGTGCCATGTCGCGCCCTGACGTGGGATGCAGAGCGCTGCTGCGGGCGCAAGCAGGTCGCTCACTTAGAAGATGCCGACATCGAAGCACAATTCGAGGGATGCTTTGAGAGAAGCTCCGCGGATGAGATCAGATATGCCCTGGACACCTGCTGCGATGGTTATGATGGCCTCAAAAGGACCTATGAAATGCATCTTGAGTACGTTCAACTGGCAACCTGCTTAACAAGCAACCCGTCCAGCACGTCCAACTATTCCATGGTCTTCGTTTGCGAGACATCTTTCCTTCTCAGTGTGCTGAAGATGTTTACGGATTTGCCGCGCCCAATGAAGAAACGTTTCAGGAAACAACACATGAGGATATCCAAACGGTCCCTGCCATCAGACCTCGTGGGCCCACTTGGCCCTAAAGACTTCGCATTGCGCTATGCTTTGCGCATCCTGGAAAATCTGCTGCTCCCACCTGCTGTGACTTCCAGGGATGAGCATGGGACGACAGTGCGCCGGCGCTTGGTCGAAGAATTTGGCATTGCGGAGTTGCACGCGAAGCTCAGCCGCAAGCTGCGGGAGACTCTGGTGCAGCAGCTGCAGCCTGAGGAGCAGCTGCCTGCGGCAGCTTCTCCAGTGCACTTGGCCCTCGTTGCCTCGGTGGGGCAGCCGCCCTATGGACGCCATGCCTTGGCCACCCTGCGGTCAGCTTTGTTCCACGCGAAGCGCCGCAAGTTGCATTTCCACATCTTTGTGGACAAAGCTGGCTGGGAAGACGTGGAAGAGGCCATGAACCACCTGGAACCTTGGTTGAAACGGAGGATTGCCACAGTGGATTACTATGGTCCTGCCAGCATGAAGAAGTTTTGGCCCGTGCTCAAACGATACGTGCCCCAGAGTTGCATTTCCTATCATGGAGGCTATGGCTGGTTGAGCTGGATGCGCCTTTTTCCGCAAGAGATCCAGTGGAAGGCCGACCTTGAAGACCTCATTTGGGTGGATGCTGGTGACTACCTGTTTTTTGCAGATCCTGCATTGCTACTAGATGAACATAAAGATGCGATAAAGAGCAAAGACGGTGCAATGGCCTCTCACCCCAAGGGTGACTATTACAATTTAGCCTTTAACCTTCCAAAGATGCGAGAGGCTAAGTGGACCCAAATCTTTGGAAGATTTCTTGGTCTGGAGCTCAAGACAAATCACTCGGGGGGCCACGATAGGCTTTGCAACACGGCTGAGCTTTACGTCAACGAAGCCTTCATCCGGAACCATCCGGACCTATATGCCACGCTGCGTGGAGAATGGATGCATTTCCCTCGGTTGCCCTTCTACAACGGTGGTCTTCAGCGGAGAGGTGACCTAAGGAGTGGGAAATCCTTAGGCACAAAGGAGCTACAGATGTGGCAAGATCGCGAGCATCCCGGGATGATCAATGGGACCCAAGCATTCGTATTTTGCCCCACTTTCATTGATTGGTTTGCTCATGTCATGGTGGTTTTGCAGCCGCCACTCTTCACAGTGGAGATCGCCCAAGCTTTCCAACTTTTCATGGTGGAAACTGCAGCTTTGCTTGATTTTGGTTACTACGCTGAAAGCCCACACTATGGGCATCAGCACTTTTACTGCGGTCGACCGATCCTTGGAATGCATCTGATTCGACAATTTCATACAGAAATGCCGTGGTGTATGCGCTTGTTGGATTTTTGGAGCAACGCCACTGGCCTCTGGGGTGGGGAGCAGAGAGCTCTCCCTCACAGCCTTAGTGAAGTGGAATAACCCCGAAAGTGCAGGCATTGGCACCCGAAAATTGGGGCGCAGCTCCAGATTGGCTTGAGAAAATATTTCCATTGTGCCTTCTTCAAGTCTTCTGGTAACAAAAAATGCAGTGTAGTTCATGATCCCATTGGCAGGTCAACCGTTCACAGGCTGGGTAAGCCTTTGGGTTGTCAGGTTATCGGCGATGCCAACATGGTTACACCTAAGCCGCACTAGGACCGGCCAACACAAGTAATGACTTCATGTGATCTCCCTAGTAGAAGAAGCCATCCACACTGGGAAAAAATATGACGCTTTGAATGGTGAACTCTTGGTGCTGCTTGATTATTCAAAGGCTCCCGTAGTTTGAGATGTGTTTCTTGGATGACTTGTTTCTGTGTCTGTGGTCGATGGTACGACCAACATTTGTGAAGTATGACCGTATGACCTTGATTGGACCTTGATCCAACATGGTAGTCACTAGCTCTGGGTTGCTTGGTGGGCTTAGACTACCTGATAGTGGTCTCTGACATTACGAGAATCTCAAGGTGAAACAACTGGTGAGCACCCGAGCACTTCTCAAGCAGAAATGCCAGATGAATTGTTCCCGAGGGTTGTTGGTCTTGCCATGGGATGTGTCATCTTGTTGTTCATTTTTGCTGAACATCTAGCTGGAACCCACTGTATTGCGGCTGGAAAGAAGATTCTTGCCTTCATTGTGTGACAACTGTTGGTATAGATCGAGTCAAAGCGACGGGTTACTTCAACATCGGGATACCAGAAGAGGTATTGCGGGTATCATCATCAGTCGGGTTCACTTCAGCTGGGGTTCGATCCAGGGTGTGACCGTGCAATGCAGAGGTGAGGTTGAAATTCTCGATGCCTTAGTTTTGCAGAGGATTCGTACTGACGCAACTCTATATCATCCCATATGAGTGATGAATTGACGCACCATGATATGCCTATCATATACTCTTAGTTAGAGCATGTTAAAGCTCACTACCATATACCCGATTCATTGCTGATGGTTGTATGCTATGAACATCTATGAACCGTTAGCAATTAGCATATACATAAAAACCGCCACCAAGCCCTACCCATGGGTACTTCTGTCCGGTGGTTGGGAGGGAGCGATGAGCTTCGCCAGGGGTGTTCTGGTAGACCTATTTTCACGGGGGAGCGAAGGAGCTGCTAGGAGTGGCCGAAGCAAATGGTAGTTAGTTGAATAGTTAAGAAACCATTCTATACCAAAATATATACCGACCACTTTATTTCGAAACAAATCTCCGTAATGCTCCATTGTTTATGCTGGCAGCTATTTGCTCAATAGCCCGCAAGAAACATGTTTTGTTGATTATCGCCATTTTGTGATTAAAGTAGGATGGTTAAAGATAACCCGCAAATGGCTCTATTGGTCAAGTCATTCAAAGCCACTAGTTAACCATTCGATTGAAACCAACCATTGTCTTGGTGAAACATCCTCAATTTGCAAGCCATGATAGACCATTGCTAGACCATGAATAAGCAATTCTCTCACTCTCTTAAGTAGCCATTTCTAAGCCAGCGATATGCCAGTCAAAAACCAAAATACAACCATTAATTATCAATTAATCATCAATTAATCATCAATTAATCATCATTAATCATCATTGTAATCAATACTAATCCCCCATTTCTTACCAACTAACATCAATCATCAATTAATCAATATTGATCATCATTATATAATCATCATTAATCATCAATAATCATCATTAACCATCATGAACCATCAATAATCATGATTAATCAGCCATTTTAATCCCCCATTTTTCACCATCTCGCCTTAGCCCAGAGGGGGGGATGACGCAGCCACCGATGGTAGGAGCTCTGGGTGCCGAAGGCGAGTCCGAAAAGGATTGGATGATCCAAGAGGCACCGATTGCGCAAGAGACCCACCATAGTGGCAGCCCGTTTTGGTGCTGCAAGCTGCTCAGATGTTGGGCGTGTATGGAGATGAGTGGAAACGGATAGTATAGACCATTATAAACATGTAAATCAAAACATGTGGTGGAAAATCCCACCAAAAAAAAAAACAACTTTAGAGAGAAGATGCATTTGTGTAACGGTTTTATGCCTGACGTGAAGTATCAGTTGGTTGTTCGTCCCGGGACGCCTCGAATCGTTGCCAGCAGCGGAGTTCGCCAGGATGGCCTTTTCCGCAGCAGTTCCAACCTGAACGTCTCGCAGCCGTGGAATCGAGAGCGAATACACCTGCAGCCGGGGAGTCCTGGAGGGACGGGTCGGCACCACGAGCTGAGAACCCGCAAGATGTACAGCCGGTTGGTGGTTTTAACCATGGTTAATAATAGGTAATAATAGGGGATCCTGACTAACAACAATGGTCAAACAACTACGGTGGGTGGTTTGATTGACATGTTTTTATTTTCATAAGGGTTGAAACCACCAACCAGATATTTTTTTGATCACCAGAAGTTGTAAGATAACTTTGCGGAAGATCCGCTTTCCCCATAGACTATTTGGATCTTAGAACGATCTTATAAGATTCCCTTTTCTCCAAGTATTTTGGCATTTGGATGGTCAGACGCAACTGTGGCCCTTTAGGGGGTTGTAGCTGCGGCCTGTGGCTTGAAAGGCACAACTTTGACATCCATCCATGACCATGAGATCATTGGAAGCGTGCAGTGTGTTGTAGGTGTATATATACACACACACATATATATATATATATGTATGTATGTTTATCTTGGAGTAGGTATATGAGTAGTTAGATAGAAAATCAGAGATTGGATGTTTTCCGACCATCTCCAAGGATGGCAAACGATCTAATAAACATGCATTCAATATTCAGCATTTGTTCCAGGAATATTTCATGGGCTCAAGTGGCGGAAAATGATCACTAGCAGTGGTGGCTTTGAATCTGGCGACAACACGCTGGTTGAGCTTCATGTGGTTTGCCTGAATGGTCACGAGATTGTTTTGAGCCTTTGCCGTTCGACCTTGGGAATCGAAGTGCTTCGCACTGTTTCAAGGCAGCTTCCCCCAAAGAGAGGTGCAAAGCTCACTCTCCAACACAATTGTTCTTTGCTGATCCCGCACCAAACATTGCAACAGCAAGGCATTGAAAGTGAAGTTGCGACATTGTCCTGCACCTACATTCCCACGGATTTAGGTGCTGCATGGAGATTTTTACGAGGGATTTCGGTTTCTGAGGGAGCATTTGCACTGGAAGGCATCACACAGATCGCAGGTGAAGCATGTGGTGACTGTTTGCACTATCTTCCCGAGAGCTTGACTACCTTGACTTTGGGCGCTAGTTTCAACCAAAGCCTTGACGAGGTCACTTTGCCAATGAACCTGCGAACTTTGAATTTTGGATATGCATTCAACCAGAGCCTTGATCGGGTCACCTTGCCCAGCAACCTGGAGACTCTGACTTTTGGGCATGCATTCAACCAGAGCCTTGATCGGGTCACCTTGCCGAGCAACCTGCAAACTTTGACTTTTGGCTATGGATTCAACCAGAGCCTTGATCTCGTCACCCTGCCAAACAACCTGCAAACTTTGACTTTTGGAACTAGATTCAACCAGAGCCTTGATCAGGTCACCTTGCCCAGCAGCCTGCAAACTTTGACTCCTGGCTATGAATTCAAGCAGAGCCTTGATGGGGTCACCCTGCCAAACAACCTGCAAACTTTGACTTTTGGAACTAGATTCAACCAGAGCCTTGATCAGGTCACCTTGCCCAGCAGCCTGCAAACTTTGACTCCTGGCTATGAATTCAAGCAGAGCCTTGATGGGGTCACCCTGCCAAACAACCTGCAAACTTTGACTTTTGGAACTAGATTCAACCAGAGCCTTGATCAGGTCACCTTGCCCAGCAGCCTGCAAACTTTGACTCCTGGCTATGAATTCAAGCAGAGCCTTGATGGGGTCACCCTGCCAAACAACCTGCAAACTTTGACTTTTGGCAGTAGATTTGACCAGACCCGTGATCGGGTCACTTTGCCAAGCAGCCTGCAAACTTTGATATTCAGCGACGCATTCAACCAGAGCCTTGACCGTGTCCACTTGCCGAGCAGCCTGCAAACTTTGATTTTTGGCAATGATTTCAATCAGAGCCTTGATCAGGTCACCTTGCCCAGCAGCCTGCAAACTTTGACTCTTGGCTATGGATTCAACCAGAGCCTTGATGGGGTTACCCTGCCAAACAACCTGCAAACTTTGACTTTTGGCAGTAGATTTAACCAGAGCCTTGATCGGGTCTCCTTGCCGAGCAACCTGCAAACTTTGACTTTTGGTTATGGATTCAACCAGAGCCTTGATCTCGTCACCCTGCCAAACAACCTGCAAACTTTGACGTTTGGCGCTAGATTCAACCAGAGCCTTGATCAGGTCACCTTTCCCAGCAACCTGGAAACTTTGACTCTTGGCGATGATTTCAACCAGAGCCTTGATCAGGTCACCTTGCCAAACAACCTTTGAACTTTGACTTTTGGCGATAGGTTTAACCAGAGCCTGGTCACCTTGCCCAAGAACCTCCAGTCTTTGACTTTGGGCAAGAAATTCAATCAGGGCCTGGAGCTGTTGATTTTGCCCAGCAGTGTTCGCACCTTTGCTTGTGCTGCCATTCGGATTGGCACAGAGTGATTTGACTTTGCTTTTGAAGTTTGGCATGCTGATCAGAAAAAGAACTTGGGTGCCACAAACTATCCAGGATATAAACTACATGGCTATGGGTCAATTCACCCTGCACCCCTGGTGTACCATCATTCTCAATTTTTTCCAACTAGTATTGTTGATGATTATACCCCATAGACTTTATGATTAAAGCCTTGACCCATAGCCACATGCTTGACTGGAAGACAGTGGTACCATTTTCTGGTACCGCCATGGCTGAGGGGCCGACCTATAACTTGTAGAGCTGCGGCTCGATGGGTTCATGGATGGTGTCAGGATCCCAACAATTGAAGGTGTGAATTGAGCATGTGGGAAACCGAAGGGCAGTGTGTTTTGCATCTTTGCGATGTAAGATCATTGACATTATTATATTATATTATATTATATTATATTATACTATACTATACTATATTATATTATATTATATTATCATTTATCATCACATTATTGCAACCATTGTTACGCATTGCGTCGGTAGTACATCTTTTTGATATGGATGTTTCTCAAAATAGGGGTACCCCCAAATCATCTAATATCAATTGATTATAGTTATTAAACCAACCATTTTTGAGGTCCCCTATTCTGAGAAACAACCATATGGACGATTTATCAACGTCTGTGCGATGGAGGTGTGCATTCACCTTCCGAAGATTTCCTTTGGTAGATTCGCCTGGCCACACCTAGATCCATCACCTGAACTGAGGTACACCATCAATGAACACACAACCCTTGGAAATGGTGGACTAACGTTGCCATATGGCTATGAATCAATACTAACCAGCCAACTCATGGGAGAGAATCAACAATGATAGTGGAAACAATGGTTAATGAATGTTTGTTTAAATTGCGGACCACTCCAAAGCATCCAACATTCGTAACTTGAAGCAATAAGCCCACCATTTTTTGGCAACCCTGTTTTGAGAGACACCCATATTTGGCCGTGCCAGGTGCCAGTTTCTTCATGGCAACCAATGCTCACACACTTGTCTCTGGGACAATTTCGATCCCACCCATACAGTACACACCTTCATACTTGTGTAAATGCTTAATTCCAAGCACAGCTGGTGTTTACACGCTATAACGCATACACTATGCAAAGACATAAAGGGGAGGACGCAGGCAAAGTAACGTATTTGTCTATCCAAATTTTCGTATTTACTTTCTGTTTATGTGTTTATCCAACTTTTCGCTAGTGTGTGTGGACACACACTTTTTGAACGCGTGCGCACATGCACATCACATCCTGACGTCACCCATGTGTAGCCGCCGCGAGCTTCCAAGGTTAGAGCGGTCACTGTGGGCCAAAGATGCCCCACAGGCTGATGAGGTGCGAGACTAGCGACTCAGCCGCCAAGGGAGTTGTTGAAGACTTGATGATCATAGTTATTTGATTGGGTTTAATAGTTTGTTAATAAAAGTTGCTTATCTACAAATAGTTATTTGATGGTTTATTTGATGATCATCAAATAGTTAATTGTTAAAAATGAATGTTATTTGATAGTTTATTTGATTGGGCTTAATAGTTTGTTAATAATAGTTGCTTTTCTACAAGCTGTCCCCTATCATCACTTACAATGAACCACTACAAAGCCGCTATTCTAAAACGCTTATTAATCACCATTAGCAATCATCATCAAACAATATGAATCTATCAAATACACAGCATTGGTAAGTAGAGCTAGTGTTTACCCATTCTTGACCATCAATTCATCATTGCCATATAGCCATCATAGTAACATATGCTAACCATCTCTTAACCCATCAACTAACCATACATGGGGGTCATTGGTGAGCCGTCATTACTATTTCATTCCCGCAAGCGGACATGGTGCCATCGAATCAGCACAGCTGATCAGATGTTTCAGGCGGCACCGGAAAGTATACTTTGGCCAGGCCATTCAGTGAGGCTAAATCTACTATTACTGACTAAGCACCTCTCAATAAACTAATTATCTCCCAACTAAGGAAAGCTAAGTTTGATATGACCATTTTCAACTAACCATTAATTAACTACATGTATTATTACTATTAACTACAACTGTCAGTAGTATTAGAATTAGCCAACCATTAATCGAGTTGTAAGAGCATTTTTGTAAACTCATTTGCTAATTATTATCAGAATTAACTGTCAGTTCAAATCATTTTTAACAAACTATTAATTAAGTTACCTACAGATTAACTGGGTTATAGTTTAACACCCATACCTCACTATTTTTAAACTATGGATTAGCTGGGTAATAGTTTAGAACTATTTTGAAATAAAGTTACTTACAAATTACCTACAAAAAAGAGCATCCTCTTACCCTGTGGTTAACCTGGCAGCTGACAATCACCATGTTTTAAAGGTAAACCGCTATAAAATTGGTGGATTTTCCACTTCCAGGTTAGTTTCACAGAGTGTTTCCACTTCCAGGTTAGTTTTCGCTATAAAATTGTTTCCAATTCCATGCCCCAAAACCATCCTCCGTCACGGACCTTCGTCGCCAGCTGCGCGTGGACGAAGCCCGTGACGTCTTGAGCAGCGGCCTGGCGACTGCGCGGCTGCAGCCCTTGGAGGCGGCCTTCGCCGATGGCGTTCCGATGAACTAACCATGTGAATTCATTAACCCGTTCCTTCAAGTGAATTCACATGGGTTCACCGCGGTTAGTACACTTCCTTGAAACCAATGGTGAAATGATTATGGTTGAAGTAACAATGGTTAGTGATTTCATTAACTAACGTTTCACTATAATAATAGTGATTGAAACCATCAATAGTTGGTTGAAATTATTGATGGTGAAATGACGGGTTAGTTGGCTAAATATTGGGTTCATCGATGGTGAAATGATGGGCGATTGATGGTGAAATCGCCAAAGGATGGGTGATGGTGAGATGACGGCTTCAACCGCGCCAGGACGTGTTCTGGCTGAACAAGTGGGGAAACCTGGAGCCAGGGACCGGGGTCAAGCAGCATCGCATGGGGCTGGTCTTGCATCCCTGGTGGAGCCTATGGGGCACCCTGGATCACCGGCTGCTTGGTTGAGATCCCAACACTTGACACGGGCCAACAATGTTGGATATGTTGGGTACAGGGATGGTTGTAGTATGGTATAGTTACGGGCAAACACCCCAGTTTGCCCGCGCCTCTGTCGTCAGCGTCTTGGAACGTCAAAAAACATTGTTTTTTTACGGGACAAAATGCACATGTGTGACATGAAGCGTATCTTGACGGCGCGCGCAGGTCTTTGACCTGTGTTTTGCTTGCATTCTGGAGACATAAAACCCTAAAACCATAAACCCTAAAACCCTAAACCATAAACCCTAAAACCCCAAACCATAAACCCTAAAAAGCTAAACCGTAAAGCCAAAAACCTAAAAACCTTTGAGAAAAACGATAAAACCTTGAAACCATAAACCCTAAAACCCTAAAACCACAAACCCTAAAACCCTAAAACTGTAAACCACAAACTGTTACGCGCAAACCCCCCGTTCGCCCTGTGGGCGAACTGAGGTGTTTGCGCGTATAGTTATTATACTTCTATACATGTTGCTATGAGTTTTACACCGCCTTGATCCTGGAGCTTACTTCTATACGAACATATTTGTCAACAAGTAATGCCATTGATCAATTTCCGTCACTGGTCGTCGCTACTACCATCCATGCAATCAGCTATCCAGGCTATACTTTCAATGGATTTCCCTTTCGCATGCGTCACTACCAGCTTTCAGTGGGCAAAGGAGCCACCCCAGAGAGTTACCTGCCAACCAGCTACTCTTGTTTCAAGTTGACTTGCCAGTGTAGTAATCCATCATTCCAATGTAGTTATCCATGATGACTTTTTTAGTTTTGTGAGCAAGTGTACGTTGACACATACATGTGCACTATACATGTCTATTATATACATGCATTTTTTGTTCACAGAGGATGAACTACCAGTACATCACATGTATTCATGTGCGTATTCTTTAGTTTCAACTACTTGTTACAAATGGAATTACAAAGGCTTCTTTACATGTAAAACATGATTGGCCATATTTCTTGTTCACCTATTCATCGGGACCCATGCAATGATCATCATCAACTACTATAATCATTATATCAACCACTATTTCCGACTAGTTAACCATGGGTTGAAACCACCAAGCACTTAACCCTAGATGAGTCATCTTTCATGGGTCCCGTTGTGCTGGATGCCTTCTCCCTCCCAGGTTGGGCCTGCGCTTTCGTTCGCAAGTGAAGTCCAAGAGGTGTGGCACCGAGGGGAGGTTACCAGCCGTGTCTCGTACCATGGCGCAGCCATCGACTTCGATAGCCTACGGGTGGATGACTAACTAATGGTTACTATGTATAATGATTGGTCATGGTTAATGATGGCTATTAATGATGGCTACTAATGGTTAATAGTGGTTAGTGGTGGTTACTGAGATGATTACCAGTTTTCATGGGTTTCCCAGGTCGATTTTCCCGTGAACCCAATGATGTGAAGAGAATTCCCAACCCTAAGGATGAAGGATCCGGTTCTTGCTTTACCAGTGGCGTTTTTGGGGTGAAAAGGGAAATTCTATCAGCTAAGGTCGCTGCTTTTGATCTATGGACAGGCAGTGACGAGAAGCATATCTTAGTTTAGCTGGATAATGATATAACGGTCAATTGATGGTCAATTATTGAGGTCTATTTATTCTATGCTCCATGTTGAAGATTGTTCCTGGGGACATTGGTCTCATTGATAATCTTGAAGCCAGTAGTAACGCCATTATTACCCATTAGTTGCCGTCAACTAAGCGTCATCAACCATCAACCAACACCATCATCAACCATTATGAATAGCCATTTGAACAGCCATTATTAATAACCATCAGTAACCATTACTAATAAAAACTATTTCACCATGGTGAACCTATTACTGTACATATTATCTGGTCAATGAAATATAGATTAGTAAAAGCCATGTTCAATTCTCCTTATCAATAGTTATTATTAATAGCCATTATGAACCAATTATGGCCCCACTACCCCTCCTCGATGTTTAATAGTTGTTATTAGAGATGCTTATTAAAGCCATCATTGGTCAATAACAGTTGGCAATAGCCATTATCAATGGTCTTAATAGGACCATTCTCATGGCTATACTAATCAATTACCTGCTCAATTAATAATTAACCGTTATTAAACGCCATTTCAATAATCATTTTGATAGCTATTATTAACATTGGAAATGGGTCCTCCATTGGAATTTTACCGTTATTATTGATAGCTGATGATAGCTGATAGCTATTGTCAATTAAAAATTGGAAAATGGATATGGATTAGCCATTGTGATACCTATCATTAGCCATTTGAATGGCCAATGGAAATGGGTCCTCCACGTCCTTTGCCTCGCGTCGAGGCGACACTTGGTCGCCAGCCAGCTCTACGAGTTGCGTGGCGGGGCCGCAGTCGTGACACGTTGCGCCGTCGCGCCGCGGTAACGCGTTCGCGTTGCGAAATATTCGTGGGGTCGGTGGTGGTTGGATCTGGTTGGTGGGTTGAGTGTTTCTGGTTGGTGGTTTTAAACCATAGTTAATGATAGTTAATAATAAAGGATCCTGACCAACAATAATGGTTAAACAACTGCTGGTTGGTGGGTTGATTCTGGTTTAATTGCTTTTAAGTTGTCCAAATGACTTTGATGGTTCAAGCTGGTTGGTGGTTGTTTGCCAATTTGGACTTCCCAAGCGGGCGAGAAGGAATTGCTTGCGGAGTGCCCAGGCTTGGACGTGTGCCGCGTGTCGCTGTTCCGCGTTCCAACCTCCAGAGATTTGGTCCGGGCACCTGGATGCGTGTTCAGGCAGAATCCATTTCCACGACTGGTGACACCTATCCAATTGCTCTTATTTCTTCTTGCGGCACAATTATTGTTCTTCTGCACGCGCATGTGCACGCACAGTTGTTGATGGTTTGTTGCAGTTCGGCACATCCATCAATAATGGATAGGAACCCAGGTTGCAGCAAATGTAAACCCACGTGGTGGATGTTCGAGGAATCGTCAGCCGCGTGGGTGCATGACCAATGCATGTGTGGGTCCAGCGCAGCTAAAAAGGAGCATGTTTAGTTGCTTTTTACTAAAACTGCCATCGGTCGCATTTACTGTAGTATGTGTTGATTTTTCATCGCTGCTTGACCAAAACATTGCGATATCGGCATGCGCATGTACATAGATGTATGCATGTGGGCTGGTTCAGGTACACACATTTACTTGCAGGTGTATGTGCGGTTTCTAGCACCAGAATATCATTGAACTGTTGTTTATTGGCATGCCCATTTCTTCAATCATTGTTTGTATGAACACCGATAGTTCTATGATTCATCAAATGATCATCATCACATATCATCACTAACACGTAATCACTCACACTTAGATGCGTGTAAATGTATAGCACGGAAACACATGTGTAATCATTGTCATTCTATTCACTTATATGACTTGTATGATGTAAATTAATGCATATGTATTCATTTATTCATGTATTTAGTGAGTTAGTTTGTTTTGCTTATTACCGAACATGCATGAACAATAGCACACAAATCGCTATCGATTATCACTCTATCCGGGTGGTCGAGGTGAGAAGTGCCTTAGATGCTTTGGATAGCCGAGAAAACCGTGCTGCTGGAGAACTGCAGGTGCCGGGGTGTGGGGGCTTGGAGCCAGGGGCACCCGTTGTCCGGGCCGCCTTTTAAAGAGCCTTTAAAGGGAGGGTTCGAACCAAATGCTCCCAAACGGATCTTCATGTTGCTTATCCAATTTTTCCTGCGCTAGCAGTGATCCAAAAAGTAAGTCAACTGCTCTGGCATGGAAGAGATCCAAAAAGTAAATCTGAATCCAAAAAGATCGAAAAAATCAGACGTAGCGACTTGGAATCTGAAAGCATGATGGACGAAGGAAAATGAATGAATTGGGATCAGTGTTGGCGCTTGATGCTCACACGCATGGTCATATCCATTTTCAGTCATGCACATGAGCGAGGATGTCAGTGACTAGTGCTTTCCTCCAACGTCGCTATCCACAACCAGGTGCTTAGAAACTTTTAGTTGTGGGAGGCCAGCGTTTGGTAAGATGGGCCCAGCTTGCTATACTTGTAGCTGGATTTGAGCAGTCATTCACCACTCTTAGTCATCCAACCGATGTTAAACATCCTTAACCAGCATAAATTAATCGCCCACTAACCATCAACCAACCATCAACTAACCATCAGCTTATTTACCCATTGGTTTACCTCTCAATTGTCACCAGCTCCACCGCAACGATGGCAGCCCCTAGGAGCTGTACCATCGCTACCACCGGGAGTTGGAAGGCGATTTGCTGGCGCAGTTGGAGCTTCGTGGGGGCGCCCAGCAGCCCAGCACAACCAGCGGGTGAGTGAAGCTGGTGCTAGAAATCCAGGTGGGTTATCGGGTTGGATGATGGTTAGATGACATTGACGGACCTGGATTGTTGTGGTTACTGTGGTTCATTATATAATTGGATGGTAACTTTCAAAACCCACTTGAAACCTACAGTACTCTTTGGACTCCTCCTTCGCGTTTAGTAAAAGTAGCCAAGAGAGACGTGGGATTGAACCACTCATGAGTACTTGGCGGCACATTTTGCCATGGCTAGAAGCTGCGCACTTGAATGCAAATTGACTATGAACAAAAAGCCAATCTTTGTGAATGCTCAGGGCTTTAGGAGCCACATGGCTGGGACACCTCATGGTATTATTTCGTGAATGACACTCACAGCTAGAGAGAGAGAGCTCCATTGGCACATACAGTGAGAATAGCAACAAGAATGCTTAGCTCATTCTCACTGCTTAACCAGAATGCTTAGATTACCTGCACGTCTATCTGTATATATTATCCAGGTCTATTCGCACCTGTTCCCGGACACTTCTAGCATAGCTCCAGCGGTCGCGCAGCAGGTCTTGATGCCTTGGTGGAACAAGGCCGGGCCCTGCGGACCATGCTCTACGAGGACGGCGGAGTGGGGCGCCAGCATGTGAGGATGAACTGGGGGGCAATATAGGGTGAGCATAGGCAGGATAAATTGGATATATTATATTTTATATATTTATACATATATATATAGCCGCTACTGAGATTGGCCGCTGAGCAACTGCTCCCAGCATTGGGCCGTGTGCTCGCCTTTAGCTCCCGGCTAAACTCTCGAGAGGGCGATGGAGGAGGAGGAGTGGTTGGTGGTTTTGGACATGTTTGTTTTCCCCAGTAATGATTGACAATTACTGTAGAGGGTCTGAAAAGAAATAGTTGGTTGACTAAACTAATATTTTTCATTGGGGTTGAAACCACCAACCAGTATAGGACTATACATGCGTCGAAATGTGGAGAAATGGTGAGATACTGTAAGAGATCATGAGTGATTGATTGATTGACTGATTGATGGATGGGTTGATTGATTGGTTGGTTGGCTGATTTTTATATTGATTGATTGGTTGGTTGATTGACTGATTGATTGATTGATTGATTGATTGATACGGATGTATTTCAAGTGTTTATTTCAGCAGGTTGATGTTACTTTGCCTATTTGTTTGCATGTTTTATCACGGAAATGCTCCATAGATGCACGTCTTAGCACGGAGAAATGTGTCAACCACCCGGCTGGGATGATTAGTCTATAGATCCGGTTGCTGATAATGATCAACGTCCACAATTACAATGATGCCAATAAATGAAAACTCTCATTCTTATGATCAATACTTGCCGAACTGAGTAGTCAAAAAATCGTAAGTTGAAGCTTTGAATCAGCCGGTTAATTATCAAAAAAATCCAACTGGGATATGGGTTGACCTGGCAGCAAATCCTCCGGAATCCCTGGCGAAAAAGTATAGGTTGACCATCGTCAACCTTCTTGGATGTGCGTCCCTAGCTAGGAACTAGTAACCTTCAGCATAGTTACAGGGGTTAATTCAGCTGCCAAGCAGGGTGCAATTCACGACGCATGGTGACCCAAGCCCTGCGAACTAAGCCCAGCGGCACATCCCCGCATTGTTGCGAGTGGCGCGCACCGCAGCGGCCCAGGAGGAAGCCAAAGTCAGCGTCACAACAGCCCTGGCCGCGGCGAGGGAAGCGTATCGAAACCACCTGCAGGACGACATTGGAGCGACCCCTGTGCACGTCCTGTTGGATACCGGATGAATATATTTGGGGGGTTCGGGGTTTCTCATAAATTTTAGGGGTACTGAAAAAATGGTTGGTTGATAACTACAAATGGTTAATCATAGGATGAAAATTCAGACTGATGCAGGCTAGCAATCATCAACACATGGTTGGTTGACTCCTATTTTCCATAGGGGTTGAAACCACCAGCCAGTTTTGAAATATGCAGGTCCAGGTATATGCAGTTGGTTGTTTTTTTAAAGTATGTATCAAGACAATAGGCGTATGTATGCGTACTTGTACTTTGGAAGTATGCATAGATGTTTGCAGTTGATTTTCTAATTTGATAGCTAGTGAGAGCACTATTGTTGTATTTTAGTCTAGTTATTCAAGTCACTAATATGTATTCAAGTCACTAAAATTCTATTTTAGTCCAGCACTAGATTTGATATAGCACTATTATGTATCTTGCAGGCATCATTTAGTAGCTATATCAAATCATTACACTGGCTCAACTGCAGGTGCCCACGAGGCCGGCCCCACCTGAAAGCCACTCCCAAGTTTTCTGCAGGAACGCCAGAAGTTGCGCACCAGGCGGAGGGCACCATGAACTTGAAACGCTATGAGGAGTCCTTAAGCCATTGGGAACCCTAAAAATGGATGGTTTATTGCTGTAAATTGTTCGTCAACTGGACGATAACTGATTGATACCAGGAATTCATCATCCAAACAGTGTTTCACACTTTTTTGGCCACTTGGACGATAAGAAGTAATTAATCGCTTCATGTTTGATTTTGGGGCACTTCCCCACCACAGATGCACTAGCTCTCAGCAGGTGCGATGTGCCTACCTGCCGGGACATTGCAACAAAAACCAGGTCATACCAGCAAGATATTACCAAGCCGTCATTGTTGGTGTGTATATATATATATATGTGTGTGTGTGTATACATACACGCATTAAGCGCCTGCTATTCTCTGATTTATTTGCGGCCACTTGGGACACTGTTGCCTGTTAACTGGGGCCACTTGGGTTGGCCGCTGGCCAGGCGCGACATGAAAGAGGCGCAGTTTGAACAGCCTCTCGGCCGGCTGGGGATTGAACTTGGCCAAAATGATCACTTGTAACATCTTGTAACCCCTTGACAAGTGATCCACTTGCCGGTTTGAATACAATGATCACTTGTGATAGTGGAACTTAAAATCATTGGCCCACTTTCACAAGTGATCATTATAAGGTAATAGCTAATGATTATAACCCACTGAAAAGCTAATCAAGCTATGATTAGAGTGAACCACTAGAATGGTTATGAGAACCATGACCCACTGAAAAAGTTTATCATTACAAGCTATTAGCCAGTCATAACTTCGTTAGCTTAAAGCCGTTATCAGCTTTAATCATTAGCCAACTATTAGGTATTGGGAAGCCAACTATAAGGTATTGGCATTGCAATTTATCAGTGAACCATGACCCACTGATAACGCTAATCACTATAAGGTATTAGTTAGTCCCAAACTAACCATGAGCTGATTAGAATGAGTAGCTAGTGAACCATTAGCATTGTCAATAGCTGTGATGCGAATGATAGGTGATGTAGTGATTGTAACCCACTATGTGGCTTTGGGATTGACAGCCAAATAGTACTCATCAGTGGTTGATTCATCAGCCAACCTGAAGTGATTAAGAGGCTAGCCGGTTAATCAACTGATAGTGATCGACAGCTATAACTGATTAGCCAAATAGCTCCAACTATAATCACTATATAGATAATAGCCATTATCAGTTATAACCGTTAGCCAACTGCAGTAGTCGGTAGCAAATTAACCAACTTGCTCACGATTAGAGTGGTAGCTAACCAGGTATCAGTTATAGTTGATGCTAATGATTGCTGATTAAGTATGACCATTCACCAACTACAACCGGTTCACAACATTAACCTTTATTGAACTGATGGGTTTGTATTGAACCGTTGATGAATGAGAAGCAGTTAGTTCGTGGTGGTCAACTTTTGGTTGATGACGATGGCAGCTAATTGTTCAACTGATGGGTGGACTGCTCGTGGCTTCAAGCGTTGATCAGTTGAAGCATCAGTCACAAGTCCGTTGATCAGCTGTTCATGGTTCTCCCAATGGCTAGCACCTTCATCAAGGCTGGCTACTTGATTGTCCTGCGCAGCCAGCCTTTCTTGGGCACAATGGAAAAGTGACCACGCCGGGTCAGCGATCAGTGTGTGTTTCTGCTGATTGGGCCCGCTGATTGGATGGGAGGGAGTTTTAGTTGTGAAGGCTGCTGTTTGCTGCTGAGGGGTTTTCCCAATTGAATTCCTTGCTCTTTTGGAGGTCTGTGTTTATGTCATTGCTCTTTGAGCTTTTGGCACCCCCACGGTGCTGGCTGCTTTTCAGCCACATGGCGCGTCGCCCTAGGATTTGCAAAAACCTCTACGCCAAATGGCGGGAATTAAAGCAGATCAGACAGGCGCCTGGGATGGGTGCGAGGCAGTCTTGGCCCGGGAATAGAGACGCGAACAAAATCTTCATACATGAAAAATCAAACACCTTGCAACCTTTGTCCTTCATACATACAATTCTCTTCAGACATGAAAGTTTTCTAAGAAAATCTACTTATATATGTCTATTCACGCATCAAACTTGTACATTTAATCCAATCATTCAGCCGTTTTTCATCAATCTATACATGAAGTCTTGACCAAACAAACCCTTCAACCAGCCATTCAGAATGGCCCATTGGACGCCAGGACTACGGTTTCACGTCAACGCCATGGCGTTTGACCGCACAACCACAGGTGTGTCGTCAAGTCCCAAGGGTCGCGCTGGGGGAGGTTCAGCTGGAGGCGAATAGATTCACCTCACGATTCTGCCATCCTGGCTATAGCAACTGGAAGCATGCAGAAATATACATATCTGGATGGATTACAGCTACTACCAGCTAGCTCTTGTTCGGTTTTTTTGGGATGTGATTGATTCACCAGATAGCCACTAAAAGTTATATAGACTTTCAGCAAGGGATCCAAAAACCAAAAAGATATCACTTGCATGTGCTTGCATAGCGTGAATGCATTTTGTAGATGCTCATTTTTATCGATTCATGTGACAAGGTGACGCGCTTTGGGTTACAACATGATGAGAACCTGGCAAATAAAACACACCATGCCAGGGCCTCTTTGAACTCACCATGAACTCTTCAAAAGCTCAATGGGACATGGGGAGCAATATTCACGCCCCCAAGGAAGTTTAAACTGCGGTGTAGAATTTCTTATTATTTTGCTATAACAATATCATTGTCACCATTGTTGCTATCATTACAACAGGTTGCTCTAAATCTGCGGCGTATTGCGGGGCGTACATCACAATCGATAGTGGTCCCTAGCACCGATCATTCCCCAGTGATGCAAACTATGACTGCAAGGTTTACTTGAGGTTGAAGTACATTGTAGTTCGGTTGGATGGCAACAACGATCCAGTGGTAGTTGCCTGTCCTCCTCTAGCATGAACGGTCACTTGTCATTTGTTCATGTGAAGAGCATAGATCAAAATCATTGTGACTATCAGGCGGTAGTTTTTGACGGTTCAGACAAGGATGAAATTCAAGGTGCCATGCTGTGGTTGTGCTAATGGCTGAATACCGACGCTTTGGGATGATTAACAACGCTTAATGATCATGGAGGACGGTCAATGACAAAGGCTGACAATGATGCTTGCTGCTTGATAGTGATGCGTATGTCCATTACAATCCCGCGGCTCAACGGCGAATTTGTATGATTTATTGTTTGTGTAATTTTCACTATCAGTGAATGTACGTGAATGTTAGTTTATCTATCCACTGATTCATGGCAATTTGTGTTTTTAATTCCAAATTTCACTCAATGGTACCACTGAAATTTTGAATCAAGCCACTTTTGCGGCTTGCTTGCCAGTGGCAGGACCATGACCCGACCAGCGACGGGGAACGCAAGGCCGCATGATGGGCGTTTGATCAACCACGGACCATCAAAAAAAAGTAAGTAGCGTGGCTAACGCTTGTTCCTCGTGGTTATTGGTGACCAACGATGCTTTACGATGATTAGTGATTGATGATGATGATGATGATGATGATGATGATGATGATGATGATGATGATGATGATGATGACGATGACGATGACGATGACGATGACGATGACGATGACGATGACGAGGACGATCGATGACGATGACGATGACGATGACGATGACGATG
>VSDK01024731.1:92526-139135 GCA_009767595.1 Symbiodinium kawagutii
GGTCCCAACTCTGCCATCAATTCCACAGCGCCACCATTGATAGCAGTCTATGGTCAAGTAGCGGCTTTTGAATAGCATGGACTGCTCTTTGAAACAGGACAAGATCAAGGTTGGCAGCACATGAATACTGAAGTTTGCAAGGCTGCCAAGCAGTACTACCATGGGTTGCTCTTGGTTGTCTATTGTTGATGTGGTCAGTTGGCTAATTATTGTCATCATGCTCATCATCATGACTGCATCAATTCTATATAGTTGTTGCGAATTTGCCAGAACTGTGAGTTGTTGTTCGTTGTTTACCTCATTGTGTTATAGGACATGGTTTTTGAATCATCCATTGAGCATTATTTGGTATTTTTGCCATCCTTGATCAATAATTGAACATTATTCACTATTTGTCTTCAAGGGCTACTTGCATTGATTTTCCATCATTAACAATGATGATCTCTTCAAACCACTGAATGATAAGTATAGTTAATGAACATTAGTCCTGTAATAATCATGGTGACTAGTTCATAATGATAAGAATAATGAACAGTTCATGATAACAAGTTGCCTTCATTGAAGCTCCGAAGCTTGCCCCAACTGCAGGCTGGGAGACAGGTGGCACCGCCTCTGCAGTGACGTTGATGGAAGAGGCGAGATGAAGTGCAGAGCACCTGGGACAGCCGACAGCCATGGGACATGACAGGTCCTAGCGTTCGGAGTTACTGCAAGGCAGCCACAGACTGTCAAAGATTAGAAAATGATAGGCTTGTAGTGACCTTAGCAGGGTTGGAAAAATGATAGGCTTATAGGTTAATGTTTCTAGTGTGACTGCAGTAGATCCACATGATGAGACGTTGAATCATTTTTTTGGTGTGTGGTGTATGTTAAACAAGTGGATTGAAGCATGGAGGACATGCGTCTATCACTATTGACGCCATACAGTTGACATTTTTTCTGATCAACGGCATGCAAGATCTCCGCTTAAATTCTATGGTTTATCATGATGCCTTTCAGGCACAAACCTTTGGCAGTTCAACTGTAGCTTCAATCAGGTGATGAACTGGGAGTATTCTAATCGCTTGCCATCTTGGGCTTATCTCCAACAGGAGTTACCTAGACCCCTTTGTTCCATGATCGGCAGTCACAGCAGGCAGGCTTCTCCGGATTACCAGACGCCCTTCGACCTGTGCACAGTCAGGGTGCCTGATGTTGGACTGCTTTGAGCACCTTGAACTACCTAAATTGATTTGTTTCATGTACAAATTTGCAAGTGCATGCAACAGAGCATGTTCTAAGTAGGTCACGAATAATCACAAAGCGCCACCAACGAATGCAACTGGACACAAAATGATGATTTGTAGCAGCAAAATGCGATGGCAATGGACGCCTGCGTGTAGCCACTTGCCAGTGCCGTACATGGCCGATAGTAAAGATCCCTCAAAAACATGTGTCGTGCAATGCCTTGAACAGGGGCTGAACTGAGAGTTGGGAACTTGGGGCAAGCGCAAACAAATGCACTTTGCCAGCATATTTCCGACATCCACTACATCCAATAAAATCAGTGTCATCCAAGACATTCATCCTGATGCCCAATTCAGAAAAGAATGAAATTGTGATTGGAAATTGGTGAGATTTGTTTAGATGTGCGAAAACCTTCGGAATTTAGTCCCTGATGTTGTGCACACTGGCCATGTTGGCTATCGGTTCCCCGGGTCAACGAGCAATCAACAAATGTCAGCGACCATGTTTTCGGGAGTTGGCCATGGCTAATCACTAGACTATCAACCATGTTTCTTGGCGATGACCACATACCAATTACCATGAACCGTCATTCATCAGCATTTCATCGTGGAAACTTTCATGTCCGCCAATGCTGTAGGCTCAACAACGCGTTTCGCGACTGCCACATGCGCGGCGGTCACGTGTACCAGAATCAGTGCAGCCCTGGATGGCATTGGAAGACAGGGTCCCCACGAGGCGCTGACACAATACCTTCGGTCCCTTCGGTCATCGATTCGAGAGATGTCCAAATGAAGTTCCTGATGCAAGCCCTGGACACTCATGTGGCAAGAGAGAGGGACTTCAAGGAGAGATTGGCCTCCGACCATGCAGCATTTCAGGCGCGCCCAGCTGGAGGAAACCACCGCACTGGCAGAGAAGGTTCTGCATTTGGAAAAGATGCTGGCCGACTTGGAGATAGAGCTTGACGAGGAGCGTCGTTTGAGAGGTTGTCTTGAAAATGAGCTCGCTCAAAAAGATGGCGGTCTAAACGCGGTGTATCATTGCGACAAGGACAACACCTGGAGGCGCTCTTTGGGTGGAAATTCCGTGGACTCGGATGAGTCTACTCGGGTGCCTGACAACGAGGCTGCAAAGCCGGAAGTGTTTGACATCAGCACAGATTCGGAGGACGAGGCCGAGGTGTCCCCGTCCGATTTGAAGAGCTTGGACCAAGGCAGTTCTCCACTGACCGAACCATCAGCGAAGATGCCAAGGCGCTCAGAAAATTGGAGATTGCATTGCGGCGCGAAGTCTGACAAGCAGACCTATGTGGCTGAGGCAGACAGTGACAGCCGCAATGGTCAGGCTCTTTCGACCTTTCACCCAGTGGCTTGCGCCCATTCAAAGAGTCACATAGAGGATAGTGTGCATAATTGTGCTGCGTTTGGGAAAGATGAAGCGGCTTGCGAGCAGTTGCTCATGAGCGACTGTACGGCAGAACATGAGGCGATTTCAGCGGCAGATGACATTTTTACAATAGTCCTTGAGTTGTGCAAGCAGGACTTGTCGGAGCGTACGCTCACTGGGACACCATCTGGGACAAAGAGCCCAACCGTTGGCAAAAAGCTTGAAAGGCACCTCGTGTCAGATATGGAGTTGGAGGATGACCTTGAGGAACAAGATGCAAGCGATGCAAGCGATGCAAGCAGCCCTGGAGAGGACTCTGATCGCAACTCTTTACAGACGGACTTCCTCGGCGAAGAAGTTCCAGACGAGATGATGCAGTTGCGGCAGATCGAGCATCAGGGCCAGGTCCAGGTGGTCCAGGAGCAGGATGGATTTCTGCCACAAGAGCTTTGGCCGCGTCTGCTTTCGTTCCTTCAGGTAAGTGAAGTGATGAAGATGCAGACGCGTGCTGTATCACATTTCTTCTCAGATTCAAAGGCATGGGTGGCCCATTTGGTCCAGCTGATGGACCTTGATGCATTGCCCACAAACTACCCGACCCATCGCAAAGACCCTGTGTGGAAACATCCTGTCAGTGAATTCTTGTACTATTGCAGTTTCCTCGTGATGGGTCAAGCTGAACGTGCCACGGAAATGAACCGTGATGCGTCCGAAGGTTTTCAAGGGTATCGCATCTGGTTCCGTGGCCTCTACAGATGGCATACACTTTGTCCTGAGATGATCCTTGACTCTGTGGAGGTCATCATGCAGCACTATGGCTCCACAGTTGGAGAAGTACCAAGAAATTTATTCTGGGGTCTGATCGCATCTGGCATCCGACAGATAAGACTCCCCATGACCAAGGGCCTTTTGCCCGTGCTTTGTTCAAAAGACTTGGAGCTTGACGCTTACAAAGACGCCTTGAAGGCCCTTGACACCTGCCGGTCAGTCTTTCATCATCTCACTCCGGCTTGTGCGGCGGAACTCTTGGAGAGTGTGACAAGCTGGACAGACAAGGAGTTGCAGTTCTCTGCCATAGAACAGGTCATTTACCTGATGGAAGGGATGTTGGATGATAAAGACCTGTGCATCGCAAATCACTACATGGACGCCATGGCATTTGCCAGCAGGGCCGGGAGAATGGACTCAGTAGCGGCGAACAAACAGAAAGTCGTTGATTTGCTGATGGAGAGCAAGGACTGCAGCTGACAGAAGACGTTTGAGGACTAAGTTTTTCAGACAGGAGTCATGAAGGTGAGCGTCCTTGACCGCAACGATGCAGCCAGAGCAGAGATTGCTGGGACCCGCACTGGACACGAGCCGCGATGGAAACGAGGATCCAAAGCTCCTACACCAGCCATACATGGGGTACGGTACTGGCCATGAAAGGCACCTATCAAGACCGATGTGTGTTTGGTGCTTTGGCCTCGGGAAACGGTTTTTTCCAATACTTGAGATACATTTGATATGGCTCTACTTGGGTTGTATCTATGTTCCTACTCTTTTATTTTGGACAGGCTTACACCAATGGAGATGCCTTTGGTTGAAATTCAATGTTTCGATTCGGGTCACAGTGATGCAACTGCATCCATTGCTTATAAACTATCATATTTTTTTGTCATGTTCATATGTCCTGATGTTCATACATTTGTCTCCCCAGCACTTGCCGGCGGCCTGGCTGCGTTTCCAACGCTCGAGGTTTCAATCTGGCGGTGCATGTGATGCCTCAACACCTGTCCTTGGTGGTTTATGTCTCAGCTGGAGGTCAGCCGAAATCCCCGTTTGCTGGTGACAGTGATGAACAAAAAGCGGCTACACTCATCTATGTTTCAATGGATCCAATCATTATGCTATATGAACTTGATAGGATCAATGATTATGATCACGATTGGTGTCCACATGGATCCATGTTTTTTTGAAAGGCTACATGCCCATCAACGGACTTAATTAATCCATGTTCAGGGCTGCTGGAACTTTCCTTTGACCAACCCTTCCATTCGAATCAACTACGATTTAGTATTTCTCCGGATTCTCTTCTTCCATCTTTGAGTATAAATTTGCCTTTCCTGGCTGCCTCACTTGTGACATCACTTGCTTTCAACCAAGGGAATACCCTTCCGCCAATTGACACTTTAGTTAATATAAACCCACCCGAGCTCCGACATGAAGAGAAGAAAGGATGTAGGTGGTTTGGTTGGTGGTTTGAAACATTTGTTATTTTCTCATATTTTCCCTGGTAGGTATTGACAAATGGTTGGTTCACTAATTTTTTCATAGGGGTTTCAACCACCAACCAGGGGTAGTAGCATTGTCGTTGTTGGTTCTTGGTTCTTGGTTCTTGGTTCTGCTGGTTGTGGTTGTGCTGGGCCAGGCCTTTGGAATCGCTGGCATGCCACGCAAGAGGTGGGATGCGGTTGCAGTGTGGTGTGTATTTTGATCGTGATGTGGTCAAACTATTTCCAATAACGAATGAATCATGTGACTAGAATAGTTACTGGGCCACTTGCTCGCCCTCAGCCCAGCTGAACCTCCGGGATGGCGACCGAAAAAAAACGAGTTACTTCCACCAATGTATTCGAATAGTTGCCCACCACTGGAAATATGTTGAGAAAACGGTCGGCCACCATTCCGCGGAGCCCTTCTGGGCACCGGGCAGGTGGAAGTGGAACTTCCGAGCCTGGGCAAAGTGTCCCTTGACACTGAATGTTGGTGCATGGGTTGACCACCATTGCTGGGTCAAATGTGGCACCATAACAAGCTGTGCTCACATGAAGCCATACCAAGCTGTGGTCGTTGCAGGTTGTTGCTGCTGGTGTGTTTATTGAAAGGGTCAGCTTGGGCCATAGCCCAATTTCGGGGTGGCAACCAAAAAGTTACCATCCTTGACTCTAGCGCTCTGAAATGTTGGATGACTTTGAGATTTCTGCAGTTGAGTCTTGGGGATGAAGGCACCGTACCAAGTGGATATGCTTCCCTTTGGGAAACTACAGCACCCGTTCTGACCGCTGCCCTGCCAAGGACCCATGCAGCAGTGATGGACCAGCGCTTGATGTTTGGACCAGGCCAGGTTATTCCAGAGGAGCATTCCGGAAGCAAGTGACTTCAAAGGGCTTGAACTTCAACAAGCTGCAGCACAGTACAGAGTTCATGCAGAAAGTTCTTGATCCCAAAGGATAGGAAGGTGATACTTCAGTGTTTCCAGCTCTCTCCTGGTTGATTGTCAGTTGTTGCGCTGGTTGCAACCATTAACCAACCATTAACCAACCATTAACCAACCATTAACCAACCCCGGGGTTATCCAGCTTGACCTAGCTTGACACCACGTGTGCGCAGACGATGATGATGGTGGATTGATGTTGGGAGCCTCAGGAGCTGGCGCAACACGAGCCGTGATGAAGCCGTAAACGTTGTTGACGGCTGGTCACATGATCAACTGGCTGGGGGGTTGGGGGGGGCTAAGGAGCTGGTTTGGAGGGAGCTAAGGAGCCAGGGGTATGCCTATGGCCCTTTAAAGGAGGAGCTAAGGAGCTACCAGGAGTGGCCTGACCAGATGGTAGTCAAGATGGCTCATGGCTAGCACTAGTAGGTACTGCTAGTGGAGATGTACCATGCGAATGACATGCGATGACATGCGATGACCTATCACCTATATAGTTATCGAATGACGATTTCACCGAATTGCTCGATGTGAATTCCGACTCTCATATTTGGGACTCCAGGATGTTTATCCAGAGTCCAACTGTGGGTGACCCATGGCTACGGGCAAACCAAGGTGGTGCAGCGTCGACCTGGTAGGTTGTGCCATGTGAATCTACCAGATTGGATTCATGGAAGCGACCTGTCACGATGGGCCAATATCAGTGGCTTGGTGTTACCGACTGATTCATTATCATTGTGAGCAATATTCATTTTCTATTTTAACCATCACCTTTATCGTCATCATCATCATCATCATCATCATCATCATCATCATCATCATCATCCTCATCATCATCATCATCATCATCACAATCATCGCCACCATCATCATCATCATCATCATCATCATCAGCATCATCATCATCATCATCATCATCATCATCATCATCATCATCATCATCATCATCCTCATCATCACTATCACCATCATCATCCTCATCATCATCATCATCATCATCATCATCATCATCATCATCATCATCATCCATCACCCGTGATCCATAATCACCCAGCAACCTCTGAATCTTCAAACTTTCATCCCCCAACTCATCCCTTTGCTGCCCCCTCTGCGCACTTCCCAGGCCGGATCGTTTTCGGGGCGAAGTCGCTGTGTGCGTCTGCTGGCCCCCCGGTGAAGGACAGGGCTGCCACCGCTGCCAAGGGTCAGCCATGGCCGGCTGAGCCATCAAATAAGTGTAGTCAGTACATGTCATGACTCATGATTTCTGGTGATTCAATGGTATAGTTAGCTGGTGGCTCATGGCATCTATGACATGTTATGGTTCATGTTGATCTGATCGTTTCAAGCAGTCTAAGCATTTGAATGTACGCAGATCTCCTCACTAATGCAGAGGAACTTGTTCAACATTTGATTTTCCAAAGCCTGATCGCACATCAGCTTACAAATACAGGATTTTGAGAAAAAATTGAAGACAATGGTTGCCCAAAATCCTTATCAGCTTGCGAGAAGATTACACATAATTATAACATATCGCAAGCATATAGCCGACATGCATCATAGATGTGGTTGAACATTGTTACCGCTTGTGGCGTTCAGGACGCGACTCTGTGGTTCCACCGGTGGCACCGCACATGGATGCTGCTGTGGAGCGTCGGAATGTCCCAGGATGGCGCTGGATGTTATCAACATCGACTGGGCGAGGGTAGGTTATCTGCCTGGTGGTTAGGAGGAGTAATGAGCTTCGCCAAGGGTATCTATCTACATATGTTTATATATATATTTTTATTTATTTATTTATTTATCTATTTATCTCTCTCTCTCTCTCTTTGAAGTGGAGCGAGGCCAGGAGCCAAAAGGAGGGTCGGCAGTAATCAACATTGAATTATGATCACAGGCAACCAGCAGGTAGTTATAAACCAGCCTGGTTTCTTTTAGCACCAGGGGTAGCACCTATCACTGGCCCGTATTGTTGCTTTTTTCAATGGCAACAATCATCAACAGTCAAGAGCCATCAATAGAAATTTACAACCAAGAGGATTCGTTTTTTCTTGGCAATAGCCATTGTTGCTTGTTGATAATGAACGGCCATCATTTTCACCACTATTGTCATTGTTGGTATTTGTTGACAGTTAATTCATGTATATCTATCTATCTATCTATCTATCTATCTATCTATCTATCTATCTATCTATCTATCTATCTATCTATCTATCTATCTATCTATCTATATATCTGATTTGTCTACTGTTGATCATGAACTCCTCTTTGGCAAATCGGATTTGTTGGCTTTGGATTTTGGTTGATAAGTCATTTGCCAATGTTGGCTATCATTGGTTGGCTATAGGCTATAAGACTTTAAAACAACGCAGCAATGATGGCACTGATTGTGGGGTGAGAGGCTGAAAAGTTGCAGCCGTAACTCACCAAGGTAGCGATAGAGAGAGAGAAGTATATAGGAACCATCACCATTCACGCGGCATCAGCCATCATCATTATCATGGTTCCCCCCAGCGTTTATTGGTGTCACATAGTGGGTTGCTCTGGTTTATCATCATCAGCCATCATCAACCCATTGGAAGTTGAGAAAGGCTTTGCCGCGGAAAACTCTCAGCCGGGGCCGGAACGCCGGGGAAATCATTGGTTGCAGGGCAGGCTTTTTCGTTGGATTTAGGAGGCCTTTTCGCACTGCTCCGTTTGGTTAAAACCGGTGGTTGCTATAGTGCCCGGTCAGTGTAGGATCTGTTCTACAGCCTATAACCACTTAGCAAGGGTATGATGAGGCTATGCTAGGGTTCTTTCACCACCAGTTGTTGCTATAACTGGTTCATTGACTCTGACTACAAGCTCGTGTTATCACCAAAGGTTCCCCTGACCAGAACATTGGTCGAGCCGCGGAGGCTGTTTCACGGTCACCCAGCTGTTGCATCTCGGTTTTCCCAGCTGTGAGGTGTTTTTGTTTCGCCCAATGTGTTTGATCATAGTTCTACTCTTGTTTTGATCCATCATGAAGCATCATGAAGCACCATCAAGTATCATCAAGCATCATCAATCATCATTCATCATCATTATCATTTTTACCCCCAGTGTTTATTGGTGTTACAAATCTATTATTGTGGGTGGCTATGGCTTATCATCATCAGCCGAGGCCAAAGGGGAGGAAGCTGCTGGTCACTTGGATCGTCGCCACACAGCAAGGTCCATGGTGGGGTTCCTTAAAAGGATCAATTGAATTGATGCTTAAACCCTGTTGAACTATCCATGTAAGTCCAACTATTTCTGGAAGCTATTTGTCGGGTAAACCCAGGTTCATCCACTCAATGAATCAGGTTCAACCCCGGTGCATCTGTTTTGACAGCAGACCATCGTCTTCATATCCAGCTGGTTTATCTTCGAACTTCCAAGGTTGCCACCGCCCCACAGTATAGCCTCTGGCAAGCGAACCCCTGGAAGTGGGAAAGTCTATGATTTGTAGATGGCTTACCCATTGAACCTGGTGGTTTTTAAGCTCCAGAGTAGCCTAGATAGTGGTTTCTCAAGTCATAGGGGTACCCCAAATCATTCATCATTGACATTCATTCACAATTTTCAGTAGGAAACTAAGCAAAACTTTGGGACTGTAGCTTGAGAAACCACCAGATAGCCAACCCCGAACTATTCCACTTCTTGGGCAGATCGTTTCCTTGGGAGAATCCAGGCTTGGTTGGAGGACTGCTCATAGATGTTCATCATCCAGAGCAATTCTTATTGGCCCAAACCAGTGATCATTCTTGGGATTGCGGATGCCACCAATCAAATGACGATTATAGGTTACTGGGCGGCTTGATTAGCGTGAATAACATGGTAGAGAATGTTAAAGAATAGGGAATGATAATCAACAACCATCCATATATCCAACTTGCAGGTGGTCATGTCCAAACAAATCATTGTGTTGTGGAAGCAGCTGTACTTTGGTACTTACTGAGGAACGTTTATCAGCACCCACATCTCCCAATCAAAGTTGCGATTGATCAACCCAAACAGGATGGTCAATGAGAAGTGAAATCATACATTATTGCTTTGCTTTTTGTTGAACAGACATGTCAGGTGATCATCGGACATGGTTTTGTACTCACTTGCTCGTGGGGTCTTTCTCAGTTGCATTGGGATTCTATTTCCCAAGCAGGACATGCTCACACACATGTGTCCCTTACATGAGTCTTGAAATTTGCTAGTTGGTGGTTTCAAACATTTTTATTTTCCCCATTAGTTCTTAACAAATGTTTGGTTGACTAATACTTTTCATGGGGGTTGAAACCAACAACCAGACATGCTATGTTAATATCATATTATTTCTGAAGTATGAATAAATAGTGAATGAATACACTTAATAAATATTCACAACAAGACTAGTACGCTTGTGTTTTCATGTGGGGTTCGGCATATCGACCTGTCAAAACCGGCGCCGAAACCGAGGCCATGTGGACGTCAGGTTCCTGCTTCAGCTGGCTGATGGTCAGTTGGTTGTGGTTGGCTTCTGGTTGGCGGGTTAGATGCCTTTGAATGGTGCATTTGCAGCTTTTGTATGCTTTTGTTGAGATGCTTGGATGGTTTCTGAGGGGGTACGCCCAAACCATCCAATATTCGCCATCTTTTGTGATAAACCATCCATTTGGAGATCCCAATTTCAAGAACCCCCCCATTTGTGTTACATTTTTCCAGCCAAGCACTGAAGAAAAGCACGGCCACCAGTTCCCACCGGCAGATAGGGACACCAGTGTTTCATGATCCAGACCAGTAGATTAGCATGTAGTTGCTAGCGGTGTTCAGCATTTGGCCGTGAATGGGTCACAGCCACCAGCCAGATATAGTTGTTGGTTGTTCTTGCTCTTCTTGTTGGTGATGGTGTTGTTAGTGGTTGGTAGTGGTAGTGGTGGCGTTATTACTGTCGTCGTTGTTGTCGATGGTGTTTTTTTCTGGTGGTCATGTGGTGTGCAAGCAATGGAAACATTGCCCCGTAGCCAACACAATTCTCCCGAATTTGCTGCACAAACTTTATACCGCTTGTGGTCGGTCGAAGAAAAGCAAACCATTCGGGCAGCAACCTAGTACTTATGTCAAACGTGTATGTACCAAGATAGACATGGGAGCACAGCTTGGTGCAGATGCCATGGAGCCACATTGAAACACTCATGAGAGGATGCCCGGATGGACGTGCCATTGTTTCTCCACCAGCCGGCACTCCGGGCAGGTCAAATTTGCAATGGTTTGATACTAATCGATTGGTAGCCTCAACAACTGCAAGAGAATCATCAGTTGCAGCATTTGTTCCTGAGACCATTCTCAGATACCTGAAACATTTTACTGGATCATGATACATGTGATACCGCTTGGGTTCAATGCCGCCAATTCCCTCGCAGCGTCACAGGCACTGGATGATGGAGAAAGAAAAAAGGTGGATGAAGAGGCTGTCGTGTCAGATCATCCCAGCCAGGGGTTACCTCATGCTTTCGACACTGCCAGAGCTACCAGCAAGTTGCCTGCAGAATGGTGGGTCGTGGTCACAATGGTCATAACATGTCCACGGCTGTGTGCCATGCAAACTTCCTTGATGAATCTTCAGGGTAGTGGGCACAGTGGTTCGTTGCTGGTTAGGAAACAAGACTTCCTTGCGATGGCCCTTGGCATGGTTTTTGGCACGCCAACTGCCCTTGGCTAAAACCAAGTTTACTTCTGATTCGCCAATGACTACGGCCTCCATCACCACGGTCTTAGTCCCGACGATGGTGACGACAATAGGGGTGCAAGGAGTGTTAGAACTCATGACGAGATACAACCATTCTGATGCTTTATTTGTGTTGATTGTTTTTAAAGGCAAAGCCATGATCCCCTACGGTTATGGCCCAATGAAGGACAACTCCGGGTACCTTTCAATCAATTTGTTATCCATGACATTCTTTCCGCTAAGGCAAAATACTCTTGGAAGATGACCTGACAACCGCCAAACGAAATTGCATCACACACACACACACCCTGAAATGCAGGAATCCATTTCCATTTCCACCCGTTCTGGTAGATATAAGTACTAGTTATCGCTGTCCATGTCCATCCTGCTTGCTACTACTTCACCTGTATGTTTCTCCCAAGTTCTTGTGCACCTTGTCGTGGAGACAAGTGGGGTCGTCAACCCGTATCCCCAGCCCCTGCAGCGTTTGGTTTCCTTGGCGTAGTCATGAACTAAGTAGTTTTCAAAGGTTCTTCGGTTGATCATGATCAATAAAGGCTTTGCACTTGCTGGCTGGGCATTCGTGGTAGAACTAGTCCCAGTGGTTTGTCGGTAATTAGCCCTTGCTGATAATTGTGTATGATTTCTCTGGTGCATACTAGACCATATCCAGCCGCTTCGATCGTTTTGGTTGTTTCTTTGCGTCAGTGGGCACGCCAGATCAAGCCAGGTTATGTCAGGGAAATATGAAACTTATTGTAGGACTAGGTGCTAGCCAATGGGGTTGTCACTCAAGCTCGTTATACTACATGGGCGGCCCGTACTATTCTCCGGAGCTACCAGTTATGATACTAGTTTGAACGGCAGTTGTCGCAAATGGTGGGAGCTATCAATGGTAGTTTACTTGCTTGCACCACTAAGCAGCTGGTTCTGCCATTGATTCCTTGATGACGCATGATGATGCAATAAACGAGTTGCTTTCATAGCTGGTTGCGCTCTTACGGCTAGCGAAGCTATGCAGCTAAACCAGCAGTCGAACCAGCGATACATGGTGATTTACACGCTTTAGCTAATTCATTAAACGATCACTATTATATAAATCGTTCCCATTGCATTTGTTTGTTAAATTCAGTGAATTTACCATGAATCAGCTGATGATTTCAATGATCAGCTTGATTTTTACCCAACCATCACTGGTTAATTTTAGTAAGTTGCTTGAACACTTATCAGCTTGTCAAACCAATCATCACCAATGATTGTTAAGCCATTCATGGCAAAGTCACTTTCGTGATTAATTCTCATTTCCGTTATTGCCTAGTTATTTGATCAAGGTTAATTCCATTAAACATTTCCCACGGATCACTTCACAACTATAAAAACCTTGACCAGGATCTTAATCTTGATCAACTATAAAGATTTCGGTTGAATCCAAATGATTATAATAAATCGTGATCTTGACAATGATAAAAAGTCTTGAATTGTCAACTTGACTAGAATTAATCCCAATTTTCATCTCAATGATCAAGAATTCCCAACTTGACCAGGCATGGCATACCAGGCGAAATCTCCAGCTCGGGGGAATTCATCTGCCGTGCTGCCAGGATCTTCCAGAAGCTGTGACTGGCAAGGTTCGGTGCGGCAACGCTGTCTCGAAAGGGAGAAGATGGCAGAGGTCGGTGGTGATTGAGGATGGACAAGCGACTGGTTGATATGGTTAATATGGTTGATATGGTTGATATATATATATATATATGTGTGTGTGTGTTTTAATGGTTAATATGTGTTAATATATGTTACTATGGTTAACGTGAATTAAGAGTCGTTATATGGTTAATAACTATGAGAATTACGAATGGTTGATATGGTTGATAATGGGCAAATGGTTTATATAGTAAGCAGATTGTTTTTGATGGCTATTAACCAGTGATGTTTTAAAATCAATGGTGAGTACGCATATGATTAGTAAAATCTAATGGCTTGGAACGGTTGTTAACAGGGTTAAAAATGATTAATATGGTTTACAACCCATATGGTTGTTGACTCTTGGGTGGCTAAGAATGGTTTCATTAACCAGCGGTTATTGACTCTATATTGGTCAATCAGGTTCAGAACCATATTGGCTAATGCTTTAGAACCATTGGTGGCTAAGAATGGTTTACAAGATGAAACACCGTTTATTACTATGGTTTAGAACCATTGGTCAATGTTGAAATATGCCGTGCGGCTGCTGGTTCAAAACCATGGGCTGAATGGTGAGCACCAAGTTCAACCCATTCCTCCATACTGGTTCAGAATAGTCAGTAGAGCTCAGGTCAAAGATGGTGCTGTCCATAAATGGAGTTTTGACCACTTATTAATGCTTTTCTTTACAAGCAAACCACTAGCGACTTGGGGCTACACCATTTTTGGACAAACTTTTCGGGCAAAAAGGTGGTGAATGAAACGAATGATGAGGATGATGAAGAAACCATGGATAGCAATCACAATGGTCAATATCAGCAGTGATCAAAACGGATAACAATAACCATTGATTATTTCTAAACAACATTGAATCAATCATATTTGCTGAGACAAATAATGGTGATAATGATCGGGAATAAGCATCCACAACAAGTATGACCACAATTGGAGATTCAGCTGATATGATTGATACGGATTCAATGGTGGTCGGTAGTGACGGGTATTGATTAAGATCCACACTAGTAATACTTGTTCATGCTAGCCATGTAATGCTTCATGTTCAGCAATTGGTTGGGCAATGGTAGTGAAACATTAGGACAACAATTTGAACGTATTCTGGGGAATGACACTTGGCAATCAAAAATGATAGGGGAATGATGGCCGTTGCGGACAAAAATGATGGTCAAAGTGGTGACTAGTCATACTTATGTATATATGGTTGTGTCTCAACATGGGGACACCCGCAAATCACCCAACATCAATTATTTCTGAATGATATAAAAAAAAATCCACTTTCGGGACCCTTTCGGGAGTCACATTTTCTGAGAAGCCCCTGTCTTGGTCTTATTGTTGGTCATCATCCGTTCTGATTAAACACCATTATAACTCCCTTTATATAAAACCTGCGTAAAAGCTCCATATGGTTGATATCTCCAGAGATTCTGTTCACCCGCCAGAGACTCCTCCGCGCCTCAGGCCGCCTTGGTTGAGGAGACTCACCTTCGTCCGGGCCGTAATCTGCAGCGTATGGCCCCAGGGAAAGCTGGAAATACCATTGCCATAGTATTCGGTGACATAAACTTTAACAAACCAGGAGTTGTCGGTTATCAACTGGTTGTCCAAACTAGTTATATTCTCCACTGGTTGTCTATATAGATAGTGATGATGCTACCAGTGGAGAATGTAACTAGCTTTGTTTGATTGCATGTCGCTTCTGAGTTTAGGGGCGGGTGACCTGAACCCAAGACTAGTAGTTGCTCGTTTCACTGGTGGTGACCCCTGCAGCTTTGAGGTCGCAGAGGCATCAGCGAGGCGCGTTTCCTCAACTGCAGAAACAAACGGTGGGCCCTGGTGGGTTTCCTTCCAAGGTTTCTGGGACCTTGCTTGGTTGGTTGGGTGCTTGCTTGGCTGGTTGGTCGCTTGGTTGATCGCTTGCTTGGTTGGTTGGTATTGCTTCGTTAGGGTTCACTTCTATACCCAACATTAGATGGCTAGACCGTATTAATCTGAGTTGCAGGCATGTCACTGGAGGCGAGTTGAAAATCGTGCCGCCGATGAAAATGATCCGGGAAAGAGGCAAGTAGTGCATGGTGCAGTGTTGAGCCAACCACCCGTAATGATATGGTGGTTTCTCAAAATAGGGATATCCCCAAAATTCAAACACTAGCCATTCATAGTCATAGAGTAATAGACCAAACATTTTTTTTGGGGTGGCGTATTTTAAGAAACCACCATATGGTTTGTTCGTTTTGCTGCCGAACGTTGTTAGATGGTTTTGTCACTTATGCATGAATCCCTAAGACTTCAACTTCTGATTTTGGAGTGCATTTCTCCGAGCTAACTCGTATTTGTTCAACACACACAGCTCCAACACTGCACCTGTGCCGTGCAGATTTAGGTCAATGTGACAATTAGGATCACCCATATTTCAACGATGAATCATGCTCACTGATGATTCCTTTTGCCTAGCCAAAGTTTATCAACACAGCTACAGGTTATCCATGATAATTCTCACGACTGCTCTATCAAGGTGATTGGATCAGAACTGGATTTTCCAACAAAGTTTCAGTGTTGCAATCCAGTTTGGTGATCTGTCACCATGCCCTTTGATGATAGATAACCTTTAACATATCCAATAACTGGGGCAACAGATGTTGCAGAATACTTTCCTTCTGGGAAACTAACCTGGAAGGGAAGCAAGGTAAACCAGCTATCAAGGGTGATTTTCCAGGCAACCCCGCTTCATTTGCCAGAGAAAATCTATCATTCCATGCCCGGTATCACTGGAGGCTGAAGATGTGTCCAGACGGTCCCTTCGCATCGAAAAGTTGTTGATGCGCATGGAGCGAGAAGGCTCACTGAGATGAACGGAGCTGGTTCCAACGGAATGGCGATGAAACCAGGGAAACCAAAGGGGATTTTCAATGATAAAGTATGCTGCTTAATGGTGGTTTTACAGGGAATCCGTGGGAGGTGGTTTCAACATAGTTACCCGCTGACAACTAGTAAACAATAGGTATTGATGTTTCACTCTATTGATCCTGGCTTACCTTGAGTTACCATTGGCAAACTACCATAGTCAATCCACGATACTGGCAGATCCCATATGACTAAACCTCGTAAATCACAAGCGATTTCTGAGAACGCATGGTGGTTTACTTCTGTGGGTCTTCCATTCATGAACTTTGCACTGTACCCTTAGATGCCAGTATGGCCGCTCAAAAAGGGTATCATAGCCACAATGACGTTTTTGTCCTGGATAGTGACTTGGATAATGGGGGTACCCAGCGCCGCACCACTTCTGCCAGACTGGAAATGGCATGGAACCCGGCCATCTTAGATAGCCAGAGGGCAAACGAACCGATCAGTCATTGTTAGCACGTCCGCATTGTGGTCATTGACCATGGTTAAGTTGCTTGTTTCTCGTTTCGATTGTTATTGGTGGTGGTTGATGGTGGTGGCGGTTGTGGTTGTGGTTGTGGTTGTGGTTTTGGTTGTGGTTGTGGTTGTGGTTGTGGTTGTGGTTGTGGTTGTGGTTGTTGTGGTTGTTGTTGTTGTTGTTGTTGTTGTTGTTGTTGTTGTTGTTGTTGTTGTTGTTGCTGTTGTTGTTGTTGTTGGTGGTGGTGGTGGTGTTTGTACTTGTTATGCTTGGCTGTTGCTGGTCATGACCGGCCCAGGGCCATCCAGGGCCGGTGGGGCCCCTCCTGGCGTCAGGTATGACCTCGGAACGGCAAGTGGTGCCAGCCTTCGAAGATGAAGCGAGACAGGAAGAGCACCTTGGCGGCACCTGGGGGCCATTGGGGCCGTGGGCTGTGCCCGGCCGCCACTCGGTGGCAGCCATAGCTCATCATAGCCTCATCAACCCACGTCCATCCATGGTGGGTCTAGCATGGCCCATGGCCCCTCATGTCACTTTCTTTCCGACCTGGTGACCTGCTCGTTAGAATCAGCCCCTGAAGTTTGTCCATTTGTTCACCTTTAACGCACAATGGTAGAACAGGCCGGGATTTGGGGCTCATAAGTAGGCGTGCAACTTACCAGACAAATCGTCATCGTCATCATCATCGCCACTACCATCATCATCAGCATCACCACCAGCATCATCAACATCATCATCACCAACGTCATCATGGTCGTCGTCGTCATCAGCATGATCACCATCATCATCACCATGACCATCATCATTACCATCATCATCATCATCATCATCATCATCATCATCATCATCATCATCATCATGATTGTCCTATGTACAGTATATATGTATAACGTGAATGTAAGTGGTAACGTTGCACCATATCCACCCTGACCTGTTCACCGGCAGCAGCGCAGCCATTGGTGTCATCCCAAGGGATGCTGCAATCATCCGACCGATAATGAATTGTGCTCTCCTCAAATCAACATTATCCGTGCCACTACCTCCAGATGGGTTGTTGTTTGCATACTACCACTGTCATCACTCCCGGGGTTGAGACAAGTTGCCCCCTGATCATGGCCATCCCCAAATGCATTCGGATGAAGTGCAGGCTACTCTTGCTGCCCACATTGCAGCCAAGCCTGTTCCATGTCGACCATCGACCATTCAGAGCCCAAAAGGATCTGACAAGGATCCATGTGAACAAACAAAGTCAGAAATGGGATACCCCAAACGATCACCCCAGATGATCACACTAAACCTTTCAAACATATCAATTTTAAGGACTGGGTAAGTTCAACTTGCAAAACCCCCCCCACCCTCTTCAGGCTGGACCAGCAGCTGGGCCAGCTGAGTGGATGGCAAACGGCCGGCCATTTTTCAGGCTGAAAAAGTTGGAAGTGAAAGAGGAAGCTGCCAAGCAGAAGGAAACCGCGTGGAGACCTCGGAACGTGTGGTGCAACCCACGGTGCCCAAAGGTTCGGTGCATGGCCCATGTTCGTTGCTGTGCGGTGTTGCAGCATGCCAAGTGGCTGGGTCGTGGCCGATTTTCGTTGCTGTGCGGTGTTGGAGCATGTCATGTGATTGGGTCAGCTCTTGCTAGCTACAGTGGGGGTGTGGTACATGGCCACTTGTTCACAAACTTGTTTACCGGTCATGCGATGTGTTAAGATGAAATGGTAGATGCAGCTCAAGCCATACCATGAGTTGCTTGCCAAAAGAGGGTGCTGATTTGCCAGCACATTTAGACCTCCCATGAAACATGATTGTCTATATGTTCCCTCTTGTTGCTTCGTATCCCCTAGGATTAATCATCAGTACCCCTGATTGGCTGTTGGTACCAATATCATCATGAACCATGGTTAAACCCAGAGCCATTGTTAAGCCATATATCATATAACTCAGCATTGTAACCCACAATTTTCAACTATTCTATCAGCCGTGTGTCAAAAAAATACCTAGTACCCTGACAATATCAAGCCAAAATAACCATGGTTATTTTGTCCTTCTAAAACCCTAAGGATTATCAACCCTGGTTGGTTATTGCATCCTGCAACGAACCATTGTACTTGGAGTGTGTTGCTCTTTCAGCGCACCTACAGGCTTGTGTCGTGTCCTGTGGCGAGCGATACTAGTAACTTGTAGCCCTTGAACCCGCCATATAGGATACACCGGCCAATAGAAGGGATGCGATGATGATTTGATGGTGATGGGAGGTGTGTGACATTGATCTTGATGATTTGATGATGATTTGATGATGATTTGATGGTGATTCGCTCCAGATTTGAAGACAAAGTTGACGGTGACGATGGCGACCTGCCATGTTTACTGGGCAGTGTAAGGGCCTACAGGCCGAGCATACCCAAAGAATTCCTACATCGACTCAACCGTTTTTGAAAGCCAACCAGTATTCACCACTATACACCATTTCAATGGCATATGACAACCATTGTTAAAGATTGCAATTTTTATTCAGTTTCCACCGTCAATTTTTACCATTCTAACCAATCATTGGGATGACCAATCATCAGCTCTGAGACGGCCAAGGAACCAGATGGAGTTCCGCAAGAGGTCGGATCTCGCCGCGGTGTGCCGGATGATTGGGTTGTCCTGGACCCAGTGATTCCTGAGAATCCTGAGTACGTCATGCTTGGGTTGCTGTTAGGCAGGTTTTTCCGTTCAGCCTTTCATGATGCTTCTGCGCGTGATCCATCCAATCGGGAGCATAGTCCCGCCATTTTCAGGATTGAAGGTGTTACGGTGTTGTCGATCGGTTTCCCCTTTGTGGCACTTGGTCATTGTTATGGCAAGTTATGGCATCATGATATCATGGACGGGTCCAGTCGAGTTTCTGAAACTTCACCAAGCCTTTGGCTGGTGTTTTCATATGATTTGACCTAAAAGCCAACAACATTGAGCGGTTTCTCAAGATAGGGGTACCCCCAAATCATCCATGATTGCTTAACCATGTGTATTGGCTGGATGTTTTTTAATAAATAGTTCATATCGGATGATGAGCGCATTTCTAATGCTTCATTAACTCATTTTATATCAGAAGCCATTTACCAACCCATTTATATCGGATGATAAATGGTTTATATCCCCATGACTTGAGAAGCCACCATTTGGTGCATCCGAATCTCGGAGACCCATCCACCAGGTGCCCCGCTGGAACGTTGCGCAGCTCTCCGCCAGGATCCAGGAGCGAACTCGTCGCATGTCCACGGTGAAGACGCACATGTCCTACAAGAGCCACTGGGACCCGTCGTAGGAGTTGGTAAACCAGGAAAATATCCAGGAAACTGGTGCTTTTTTAGATGTTTACAGAGGGTTTTCTGTGATCATAGGATTGCTTACGGTGGTTTTTTTTGAGAGCTGCCAGCTGTGAGAGTGCGTTTTTTTAATCATTGCAGTGTGTCTGATCTAGTAGTAACAAACATATATGCTTGATGAAATCCCTATATGTTTATTCTATTGTCTGTAGATGTTTGGATATAAGCCTAATTAAGTAATTGTTCTAAATGCAGTATTACATAAAGGGATTTGAGTATGGCTCACGAATACCTTACTTTGGTATTTGTGAGACCTCTACAATATTGTGCAGAGTTTAGGTGAGCTCTCTCTATACTTTGGGCCTAAACCATCCCTAGATTACTATGTGATTGGTAGGCCTAGGGCCTTGTGAGGAATTGGAAAAGTTTAAGCAGGCTTAATTCAATATATTCAGATATTGTATCTGTAACAAATTTCATCCATTATTCATTATACCTAGATCAATCTGTTAGTGCAGATACTGGGCCATTACAGGGATATGTAAAGTTTAGGTGGCTTTTCCTTTGTTTTACCTAGATTATACTTAAATTTTGTCAATGGTCAATTCTTGAGCTGTTGCAGGGGTAGATATGTAGTTTAAGCAGGGTATATTTGCTGCACTTTCTAGGGACAGGCAGGTAGGTAGAATTTACTTAATATGCTGAAATTATTTTATGCTGGGCAAGCCTAAACTTATTATGCCTGGAAAATGCTACTAGTAACAAATATCAGGCTCTTTTAAAGATAAACATAATTGAGGTTTCATTTTGTATTTCACCTAAATAAATATGTGACTGGCATATTCAAGCATTACAGGAATATGCAGAGTTTAGGCAGGCTTAATTTACTATATTGGCATAATTTAGGCTGGCTTAATATGGTTAAATCTTGTATTTTATGGTAATCTCATTTATTATATCTAGATGTGTCTTGTGAATTGCAAATATTAGAAAATATTTCGAAGAAATATAAACAAGTAGATACCCGATATCTATTATGTCTGACTTTCATGAAACATAAACATATTTTGTTAATAGTAAAAATTTAGTTCTTAGGGAAAGTCCATTTACTAAATTCATGTTTTATGTCAACTATATATCCCTCAATATTATAGATCAAAGAATTAGCTAGACCTTATTTACTTAATTTAAAATATAATGTTGTAAGCAAATGTTTAATATCACCCCTTATTATTTAAGAGAGTAAGGGCCTGTGGTAGTACATTGTTTTGGTGATTTACTTTGCTCCAGGTTTGCCTCAGGGCAAAGGAAGAAAACTCACAACATCCTCGAGAAAGCAAAAAACACCAAGAAATAATTCTAGATATATAGTGTCAGAGTGCCTGGGACATAAGGTTGGTATTTTTACTGATTTTCTTGAGTTTCTTTTACATTGTTATAAAAATAGCAAAAACCTCGAGAAAACCAAAAAAAACAAAAAAACAAAAAAACCAAAAAAACAAAAAAAAACCAAACCAATGGGTAGTATAGGGTCTTGGGTCCGTAGTTTTGTTTTTTTTTGTTTTTTTGTTTTTTTTGTTTTTTTTGTTTTTTTTGGTTTTTTTGGTTTTTTTGGTTTTTCCAGAGCCTGTAATTGTAAATCTTATTGACTATTTTGCATTTCTGCAAAAGTAGCAAAAACCTCGAGAAAACCAAAAAAACCAAAAAAACCAAAAAAAAAACAAAAAAACCAAACCAATGGGTAGTATAGGGTCTTGGGTCCATAGTTTTGGTTTTTTTGGTTTTTTTGTTTTTTTTTGTTTTTTTGGTTTTTTTGGTTTTCCCAGAGCCTGTAATTGTAAATCTTATTGACTATTTTGCATTTCTGTAAAAGTAGCAAAAACCTCGAGAAAACCAAAAAAACAAAAAAAACAAAAAAACCAAACCAATGGGTAGTACAGGGTCTTGGGTCCATAGTTTTGGTTTTTTTGTTTTTTTTGTTTTTTTGTTTTTTTTTGGTTTTCCCAGAGCCTGTAATTGTAAATCTTATTGACTAATCATGACTAATCCATGAAAATTAGATTGCAGCTTTGGCAACATGACAGTGTCACAAAAAATGCGCAAAAATGCGCACTCTGGTGGCAGGCTGTTCTGTTTTTTTTTTTGGTTTTTTTGTGGTTTTCTGGCAATTTTCCTGCAAGTCAACTGGTTGAAACGAGAAGTTCGTCGCTTGGTTTGTGCTTTCAGCAGAGCACTGCTTCCAGTTTTCAGGGTCATAGTTATCCATAGCGATCACTGAGGACCTTTGTTTTATTGCAATGGAATGGAATTAAATAACTACAATATTGTTACTGCTATTGTTATTTGTTTGGTCTATTGCAATTTTAGTGCTCATAGTTATTGATGGAATTGTTATTGATTGGGATCAATCGACCATACGAAACCTTTTGAGCCAAACTCGGAAACCAGACGTGATATTTCGCGCACTTGGGCTGACGGTGCTGGAGCGAGAGATTCCAAGGGGATTTTCTAGTTGGGCTTTGTTTTGTTTGGTCCAGTCTTGACAGCACACCAGTTTCAAATATGCTTTGCGATTGTAAGTGTTGCACCGCAATCGGCAAGTGGAATTCACAATGAAAGTTGCAGCCAGACAAATGAATGGGTTATTATAATGAAACTTATAGGTTGATCCGCGGAAATTCACAATTGAAGCTTAAGTTGACCCAAGTGAATACTTACAGCATCTCAGATGCATGGGTCAACCTATGCCTCTACTCATGGGCGTCATCCCACAATCACCGAGATGAAGCCTGGAGCACCTGAAGTGTAGCTACTCAGATTCATTTGTTGATCCTGGTTGCTCGTGTCCCGGTTGCAATGAAGGAAACAAACTGATGCTTATGATGATCCTTCTTGGTTATGACTATATGTGTGATCATGGCTGGTTCTACAGAGTTCTTGTTGTCGGTCACTAAGAAACATTTTCCCATCCACCAGGGTTGCACATGACACGCATGACACGTTGCACAGGCATTGTTCGCGAATATGGCGAAGAGGCCGAGGAGGGCAACTTCCTTGAGACCTTTGGCTGCGATCGCTAAAGCGAAAGCAAGTTCCAGCACCCTGGGGGCGACCATCCGTGGCCACCCAAGAGTTGCTGACTGCGTTGGGTGCGCAACAGCGTGGCAACATGTGGCCGGTTTAAATGGAGGTAGCGTGTACATAGACACCTGTGATCACGTGTTTGTAATGCGTATTTTATAGATATTTACATTATGTACATATATGTTTATAATCAGTATTTTTGTACTTATACTATCGTGCACAAGTCTGTAAACATGCATGAAATTGTTGGTCTGAATCCAACGTTATTGTATGGAATTATGTGTGATGTATATATGTAACCAATGTGATGCAATATATATGGAAAGAAAACATTAGAGGCGAGTACCGTTCCTTCTGGACTCTTGCCAATGTTCAATTCACTGGTGGTCCTTATGGCGTGCTAAACCTGCTGGGAACAAGAGTGTTTGTTCAGGTACGTTTCCCTGACTGACATAATCCTTCGTAAGCCTTACACAATTTACACATGGTGATCTCGTCCTGTTCATTGCTTTTACTACCCCCCGGCAGGAAAGCCAAGCCGTGTGTTTAATATCCAATCAATTCAGGAGTTTTTTCTCACCCGACCCTATTTGAATTTGGGCCAGCTCTTGTGTGAGTAGTCTAAGATTTCGGGCTATTAGTCATCCACATGCACTATTTATTAGTTATCCACCACCAGCAGCACAACTTCCATCAGACCCAAGGGATGCGCAACTGCGCAACCAAGGATGCTGGAGCGTTTCCAGAAATTGTTTCAGCCCAAGCACACCTTGAGACCCAGCGGCACCCGGCGGAAGTTCGAGACGGCTGTGCGCAGCGTTCGGGTGCGGTTCTGAGTCCCGGTGGACCTGCCATGGTCCAGTAAGCAACGACGGTGGTTCACCCAGATGGTTGCCAGAGTGACCTGTCAGATGCTTTCGGATGGACCTTTCTCTGCATGTATGGCACCAAGATGTGTTTTCTTGGCGTGTGGATGTGTATTTGATTTGATGTTGTTTCATTTATTTGTATTTTCATTTTTAAGTCTTTGTTACATGGATCTGTCTCTCCATGTGCGTGTCAACTTAGGTGCAATTGAAACACCGTACTGCCTTTAGCCCGTTCTGAATCAGCATCAGCCATGATATCAGTGACCAACTGCTGCGAGGCTACTTTCACCAATTCTGAAGCATCATGAAGAGTCAATATCAATTCATCCGTACCAAGCATGGTTGGTGAAGTATGGTGAAGTAACCAGTTCACCTCATGGACCCAATGATGCTTGATCAGTGGCTGCTTGGCATGGCATTGCCATCAGCTGCGCAGGTGCATGTTTCTGTGGCCAAAGTCTACGAGGCACTTGGCAGTGAAGGACGTGAAGCGTGGTGGTTATCCATTGGTTGAGCATGGTGGTTGCGTAGCCGTGGTTAAGAATGGCTAGCCGCACATGGTGACCAATGGTCCATGGATGTCCATGGTTTACAATGGTGGCAGGTGGCCTACCATCATTAACCACGGTTGATCGCCAGTGATTCGTCATTAATACGTCGGTGGTTCATGAACTGGTCAGCAGTGCACAGCAGTCAACGACCTGGTCTCTGTGGCTGCTGTCGTCGCCGTTATTGTTGTCGCCTTTGTGGTTGTGGTGGCTGTTGTTGTTACTGTATTTGCAATAGCACACGGCCAAGTTGCAAGCTTAGGGTTCCCAGAGTTGGCAGTTGCCATCATGTTATTGGACAAACTGAGAAGAAAGAAATCTTTGCAGAACATATATCTGCGAACGCTTTCCAAAATGATTCCATTTGATAACCACTGGTGCTGGTTTCAGTGCTATCCCTTTCGTTTGGGAAAAGGCAACATCTCATTCACAGCTTGTCACACTCAGCATGTTTGGGTCCTGCACCACTCAGACCTTGCAACTTCCAGGGTCCAGTACCTCGGTGGATCCGCACCAACTGTGTGGCTGGATTTGTAGGACTTGTCACCAGCGTCGATGTTGGCCCCAACCATGGGTTTAGCTATTCCCGGCAACAAGTGCTTCCGGACTGAGCAGTCAAAATCTACCAACCAGTCTACCAACCAAGAATAGGCAGGCATTCGTTAACGGCACCGATGGACAGAGTCATGAACCAAAGACCATGCAACATTGACCTGGCTAAGATTCGCACATATCACATATAATTGATAAACCAGTGTATTGCTAATCCCGGATAACCCGGGATCAATAGACTCCTGGTTGATTCATAGGGGGTAGTTTCCTATCAAACTGGCACCCCACCAGGTAGCAAACCCAAGGCTTATTAATATTATTAATCCCAGCTTCGCGTAACGTGATCAATATCATTCATCAATACAGCAACCATCATTACCCACCAGTGATCGATCAGGTGGCCAGCATCTACCCATGGTTTGAAACACCCTTACTCATGATTAATAGCCATATATCCACTTCTCAGCATTTTTGAAACTTCCTTGGTCCACGATTGATGATTATTTAGCCGGTAGCCAACCATGAGTCTGACCATCAGACCATTGGCTTAGCAATTACTTGTTTCCCTATGACTGTTTTGTTTATCATCCCCTATCCTATTGTTAGCCATGATGAACCATCATACAGCCACTAGCCTAGCCATCAAATCAACCATTAAATCAACCTACAAACTTCTGTCACCATCAAATGAACCATCATTTCACCATGTAAATCACCGTAAATGAAGCATGTCAATCCATCCAACCATCATTTCACCATCATTTCACCATCAGAAGATCCATAAATCATCAACCACTCAGCTCCCATTCCTCAAGGCATAGCCCCTGCCTTGGTGGCCCCAGGGGTCCCACGTCGCCCATGGTAACCACATTGATCCATGTAACCATCGCTATCCACATCAACCTCAGCCCATCAGCCACCGGCAGGCGCCCCTGCGCATGGACAGCGGGGCACCGGCGGTGCCCCAACCGCCCGCATTGCCAGGCCACGCAGCGGTTGGTGAAATTTTTGGTGAAATTTGGATGGGCCTGGTGGTTAATGATTGTTAATGACGGTTAATGGTGGTTAGAGATCGTGAATGATGGATGATGATGGTGAAGTGGGTGGTGATGGTTAATCCTCAGTAGTGGTTAATGATGGTGAAGTGGGTGGTCAATGAAGGTTTGAATAGTGAATGATGGTGGATGATGATGGTGAAATTGGTGCTTGGAGGATGGATTTTTAGTGATTCATCATTTTCAGGTCACAATTTGAGTCAACGAACTCAATGTTACTGCCACTGTCACAGATCCGACTCGGCTTGCGGCGCCAGGCTTTGGGTACAATCGACCAATAGGAGTGGTGAATCACGGGTGGGTTGGGACTGGGGTGCCAGTAAGGCGATGAAAGGCCAGCCATGCTTCAAGGTAGAGATATGATGGGTTGGCAACATGGTCCATAACCAGAACATGAACATTGTTAGGCCAAAACATGGTTGGTGAACCCTTAAAACATTGATACTCGTAGGTTATTAGCCATGAGAAGCTTTTGTGGTGTGGCCATGTTATGGGTCGTTGGTGGTTAAGAAGTCTGGTTGAGAACTGCTTATTACCGTGGAACCATGCAGACACACTGTCATCATGTTTGATTATGCTTAGCGATGGTACGAAACTGTGGGCGGAATATCATATAGTTGTTCTGTATCATGCCTGGCCATCATTCATCATGGCTGAGATGATCGATCAATGATAATGGTCATTGACAAGCATCAACATCATTAGTAGCTATTAATGATGTTTGACAATAATCACATCCAAACATATGTCATTAGCCAAAAGTGATGATAGTGAAGACTTGTATAAGCATTTGCCGTGGGACCGGCATTATTAACCTATGTTTACCACATGACGGATGTTTATTTTTTCTGAGATGCGGGTTGCTGATGGTTTGCTTTTGCCAATCAGTCGTTGCAAATGGCTACAGAACACAGGCTTGCTGCCGTTAGTATGCTGGTTCTTTGTGTTTTGTATTGCAAATAGTTTTGAAGTAACTAGCCCCATTACATCCGTAAGCAATACCCAGAGGGAGGCCGGCCACACGCAAGATATGGAGCAGCCAACTTAGAAAAAAATCGAGGTTTGATTGATGTTCCTTCCAATTCAGTAAGTTGATTTTCACCAGAGTTCATGTAGTGGGGAACTCCCGGCCATTCCTTTGCCAGGAGCTGCACATAGACAGACAGGAGCTTTGCCTGAGAATGATGATGAATGCTGCTGGTGATGATGGTGCTGCTGCTGCTGATGATGATGATGGTGATGGTGATGGTGATGGTGCAGGTGGTGATCGTGATGATGATTTTACATGTTTCATTGCAACTCCCTCCTTGGGTCGGCCACCCCAGGAGGTTTCGCACCCTTGTCGCACACCAGTGCAGTGTGCCTTGGCACCAGCTGACATTGCAACTGGTGGACACAGGCAGCTGTTGATTTTACAGTCGCGCTTGTGTACACAGTGCAAAAGAACTAGAGGTATGCAATGGGGAAAAAATTGTGTGTATGCTTTTCATTAATCAAAATATGACACAATTGTGGAAGATGTAGCCATTGTCCATCACGCAGTGAATGTTTTGGGATGACCATCAAGGCGATCAAGGAGCAGCTCCATCTGTTGTATCCTTCTCAGCGTCAACATTACATTGCAACCATTTTCCTTGGCATCTCCAAACATTCATTGCGTTTTGCTGATTCTAGTGCAAGAAAATATTGAAATTGACACGCTTCTATCCGGTCCAAAATCGAGCCCTTTCTATTTGATCGACAACTTCATACTGAACCCATTGCTGTCTACATGCTGTTTATGAACGAAGTAAGTAGGCCCTGGATTCACATGAATTCACCATGAAAAACAAGTAATCAACCACCAACATCACAGCCGGAAGCTCCAATCGTACTCAGGGCCCACATCTGGATCTCCCATAGCCGGTTACCCACCGGATGATGGCTGCACAAACATTTTAAGGTCTCCCTGTCGGTTGCTTCTCCAGCAGTCGTCATTACTTGGTGATCTCCAACCACCCTGGTGGAACCTTTGGTGGAACACGGAACCCCCGGTGGAACCCGCTGGTGCCTCCCCTGGTTGCCGACCCCCCTGTGGTGGTGCCTCCCCTGGTTGACCTCGCTGCGCAACGCTCAGCTTCGGCACGCTGGGCGACGGAGTGCAGCCACATCAGCTGCCCGAGATCGTCATCGAACTCACCTTGCAGGACGCCGGGGCCGTGGCGGTGCTGGGGGCTGGTACTCCTGTATGGCAGCCTTATGGTGAGCTCGCGTTTACGAAATTCCACAAAATTTTACCAAAAAATGGTGGCCAAATGACAACAATGTGAGACCAGCAACAGTGTGAGAGGCTGAGCACTGGCTGCAGAAGGTTTATGATTGCCAATTCGGCCATACAATCCATCCTCAATTCAATTCAAGCAGCTTGAGCAGTACGAAGACCACGCCATCAGCCATTAGATTGTGCCAATCACTACAGTGAGTCACCCTCCTCAACATCCGTGCAAAGCATCATTCATCATCATGGACCCTCAGTATCATTCATCATCGTGGACCTTCAGTTCATCGTCATTTATCCTACCTTGTGCATCAATTTAGCATCAATTTACCATTGCCAAGCATCATTCAACAAGCCCTCGATCACCTCGGCCTCAGGATTTCCAGGGCAACCTCCTTTTCCGCCGCACTGAGCGCACCACGAAATCCACGGATCCGGACACGCGCCGGTGTTGATATGCCAATGGTTGATTGCTCATGGTCAATGTTAACCCCTTGGCTTCACAAATTCCATGGGTCTAGAAACGCCTCTGAGATGCCCTGGCAAAAAATGGGTCTTTACGGGTTTAATGTGGTTAGTGAGGGTCATACCATTGGTTTACAAGGGGATCATGGCCAACAAGAAAGGGGATCATGGCCAACTCATATTGATTATGCAGTGGTTAATCAACTTGTTAGGCACCATTGCGTAGGCACATGACAGTGGCTGTGCCTAAGAGTTTGGCTCTGCTGCTACAGGTCTTTAGTTTCTTTCGGGCAAACCCCCTGGACGCTCCAGCAAAAACGATGACTGACAAGAGGAGATACCAGAGAAAGAATAGGAGATATACCAGCTATATGGTGATGGGTCAAGCCACCAACCGTCCAAAAGCCAGGAGCAGAAATGAACCCATCCTAATAGCTCCACTAGTTCAGCATTTGGGGGATGGTGTCGATACTGGCTATCGATCATGAGATCTGGGAATGCCAACTATTGACAGGGGTGTTTCAAGCCCAAGAATTCTTTCAGTGCAAGATGATTTGAAGACTGTTATAACAGTTTTTCACATCCTCATGAATTTTGATAGTCAACCATCCATCGTGGGGTTTCCAAGTCTTAGAACCCCCAAGATGATCATCAGGGGAACGCATGGGTTGGGGACATAAATTTTGTCATTTTCTGCCTGGACTGCGTGCAGCGTTGGTATGAAACTCACCGGTGAGTCGGGATGCCCCTCAAAAAAAAATTTAGGATTCCTCAAAAACAAATTTAGGGACCCTCAAAAAAAAAATCTGAACCCTCAAAAAAGAATTTAGGATCTATTCCTCTAGCCCTCTGGTCCCTTGGTCCTCTGGTCCCTTGGTCCTCTGGTCCCTTGGTCCTTTGGTCCTCTGGTCCCTTGGTCCTCTGGTCCCTTGGTCCCTTGGTCCTTTGGTCCCTTGGTCCTTTGGTCCTTGGTCCCCTGGTCCTCTGGTCCTTTGGTCCTCTGGTCCCTTGGTCCTTTGGTCCTCTTGGTCCCTGTCTCTAGTCCTTTGGTCCCTTGGTCCTCTGGTCCTCTGGTCCCTAGGTCCTTTGGTCCTCTGGCTCTGTGGTTCTCTGGTCCTTTGCTCTGGCAGATACTACAACAACAACAACAACAACAACAACAAAACGACAATCAAAGCAACAGGAGAAACACCACCACCACCAACAGCAGTAACAACAACAACAACAACAACAACAACAACAACAACAACAACAACAACAACAACAACAACAAAACAGGAACAAAAAGCGTGAAAAAAAAAACAGAAGTGCGCAGCAACGAATATTAATCACTGTTTCCCAAGGGGAAAATATGTCGGGATAAACCCTTCCAGTTTCGTCCCTTCTGCGACGTTTTGCGGCCAAAGGCAGGCCAATGCACGAAGATAATGTTCCGGCCATGGCAAAAGCGCAGGGAAGTGCAGCGTTGTGAGATTGAAGCTCTACTACTGGAGAGTAGTAGGGGACAGCGTGTATCTATGTTGCCATGAACCCTGGCGCAACAAGAACCCCAACCAGAATACATGGCAGAACATGCTCCTGTCCTGCGGCTACAACATCTGTCTGCGCTAAATTTCTTTTTGAGTGCCGCTAAATTTTTTTTGGAGCACCCATATCCTGGATGTGCGCTAAATTTTTTCTTGAGTGAAAATAAATATTTTTTGAGTGGTTACCCCGGTGAGTCGGTAGGAGCGGTGTCTTGCGGGCAGGTCAGGGGTCCTTAGCGAAGACCATGGAGACTTGAAGATGTTATCGGATGTCTTCATCACTGTGTTTAGGAGCCAAGGTTCTTGCTAATATCTTCACTTATATCTTCACATGAATCGTGACGGTGGAAAAAACATGTTCATGCGCAAGTTTTCCGTCACCTTTCATTTGAAACAACATGTAACATGTACCGGTGTCATGCTAAGATATCAATCAGCCGAACCACAACCGGTGCTTGTATCCCACTGGCGCCAGCAGTATCATGTCACCATGGCAGGACATCAACGAGATCCTGGAGCTTCCTTTGCATGCGGCGGGCGTCCCGGGCCAGGAAGAGCTGACGCAAGACAACCTGCCCGGGCTCCCAGCTGCAACGCTGAAGAATGGTCAGCAACCAGGAACCAACCCGTTGATCTTATGTGGTGTCCTTATGGTTGAAATAAATGATGATAGGTGGGTTGATGATAGGTGGGTTGATAACTCCAATACATGGTGGTTTCTCAAATCACAGGGACCCCCGGTTATCATCCAGTTTATTAACCATCTACAGCTATATCCCATCCATTTTTGGGGTTCCCAAGTTCGAGAAACCGCCATATGGTGTCCATGGTTGACCGTGATCCCATGCGCTTGCTATCCATGGTTGGTCGGATCCCAAATGTTCGAGGACCTCCTGATCCTGGGAGGTATCGCTTGTGGTACCTACTGGTGCTGACCAACCCAGGCCCAACGGCTGCAACACGTTACCATACAGAGATATACCAAGCAGCTGCGAATTATCACCTGATCTCCCCAACCAATGGGGATGGAAACCAGTCAGCTGAAACTGTTCGTTCGTGGGTACAGGCACTGTTTCGAATGACCCGGGATGTCCTCCTAGGTCCTTGCCATTTCTGATGTGTTTCATCTTTTCAGATCTCCCAAGTGTTTGTGACACCCCAATGGGTGCACTCGGGTTTTAACGACCCATTCTTTTGGATGCTGGGCTGTTGGTTGCTTGTGCTCTTGGTCGGGATCTCGGCAAGATCACGGTCGTTGGGAATCGGGCTTGTTGCTCGAGCAACAAGTGACCTACAGTATATAACCCTCGTGCCCTTGGTTTGTTGGATGTTATATGATAGTGTTGACTCTGTCGGGCATACTAGACCCAATAACCAAGAATCATAACAATATCGGATTCATCAGCAACAATTGTTTGTCCCTCTCATCATAATAAGCGGCACCTATTAAGTATGGATTGAACATGTTGAATGAATATATACTTGAACTGTAATTTGATGGCTTTTAAAGACCATCATTCACCATCATTAGCCCCAATTATATAACCATTGTAAACCATCATTAACCATAATTAACCGTTGTAATTCCTACTATTTGATTCTAGGTTTACTTCTTGATATTACTTGATGGTTCCCATAGACGCCGCGACGTGAGGACCAAGTATTCGGGAGAGCTCACCATTAACATTTTCGACCCTCGGCGAGGGCAGTGCGGCAGTGCCCTGTCCATGCTTCGTCCCAAGGGAAAGGACAACTGCGAAGGTAGTAGTAGTTGCTAGTGTTTTTTCATCATCAGTTCATTCTATTATTATATCACTGTGCATGCCCGGTTGGACCGTTATTAGCATGAGTTCTGGAATCTGGTTTGTGTTGATTATAGGTTTGTAGCCCGAAGATCATTGTCACCGAGTTACCGATGATCACCAATGTTTGGGTATACTCGGATATACCTGGAACTGTATTGTAGCTACCTATGTGTATGTAAAACCTGGACTTGAAACACCAACTCTGCAGACTCCCCCAATGACTATTACAAATACAACTGCAATCATCTGCCAGGGAGAAAAACCGATCCAGCTTGAGCAATCCCGCTGGCAATGGCGAATAGCTGATGAGGTGCTGGCATTGTCAAACCTGATCGATCATTATCAATCCTTGCCCTCATTGATCATTGATAAACCTTACCATCATCGGTCATTTTTAATTCTTGCGGACTCTTGTCGAAAGATATGTGTATCATATTCAAGGAACTCACCCTCAGAATAATAAGCTACGTTTGCATCATCAAATTTGCTTAATCATTATTCAACTTTAAAGTCACGCATACTTATTGACAATGATTCATGGTTATTATTGACAATGATGAGTTATCATAAATGACTTGGTCAATGATTGACCACTACCTACGGTTATTCGGCAAGACAATTATTCTTTATATAGCCAAAAATTGCCATTAAAGGTTGGTTTCCTTTGTCAATAGCTTATAATGATGGGTGTTTAATCCGTATCTAACCAGTATGACAAGTCATTGCCCCTAGTTGATCATTATTCGGAGTCATTGGTAACTACCAAATGCATCCAAATGCATTTTCATTTAGTTCCTAGGTATGAGTCAATAGTACATATTATCAAGCATTCTAATCTTTATACTAAGTGACGTATAGATCAAAAACACCATAGTAAGCATCACTACAAGTAATTATGTTTGGACCATAGAATTTGACAAACCATCATGGACCATAGTATCACCATAACTTTGTATGTACTAATAGTATCACTTTCATGGACCATAGTATCATAGTTATCTCATAGATCTATCGCCATGTCACCATACTAGTTATGATACATATATAGGTTTTAGTGACACATAGACAACCATTATTACTACAAGTTATCTAACCATTCGATTTGTCCATCATTCTGATCCAGCACCAGCCAGGACGAGCTGACTCAAAACCTCCGTGCACGGGGCAAGGAAGTGCGCATCCGGCGGCAGCTTCGCCCCTCAGCGAAGATGCGGGGATGAGATGGGATGAGGTAGCTGCACATGTGTACCATATAACTATGGGTCAAGAAGTTCACCATCAATAATCAATAGTTAACTAGATTTGGTGGTTCCTGAAAATCGGGGACCCCCCAAATCATCCAATAGTGATCATTGAAAGCAACAAACCAACAATTTTGTGGGTACCCACATTTTGAGAAACCACCATTTAACTAGCTGATTAATGGTTAGGGAGCTGACCCATAGCCATGCTGATCGCGTAGCTACTGAAGATTTCTGGGAATTCGAACCCCAAATCATCCAATCTTGATCATTTCTACCTAGACCCCTGCCAATGTTTGGGTTCCCAACTTGAGACACCACCATACAAAGTTCAGATTTCGGCATCTTTTGACATGCCTGAACTTTTAGACAATATTAGAGTATATTAGATACACACGTATGTATAATATCCATATCGATTTGTGTGTGTGCTTCAACAAATGCATAAGCATATGGCAAAGGCGTTTACATTTGCGTATGTCATATGACAATATATTTGCCGTGCAGATGCTATCTGCTTATGCACATACGCCATGGCCAATGATTTGTCATTAATGAGGACGTTCCCCAGCTGCATCTGAAGCTGAGAAGACTCCAGCGGCGGCGAAAGTCTCATCGTATGGTTGGAGATACGTTTGCCATCGCAGGTGTTTGGCATTTTTGAACCAGCTATGACCCACGTATTTGCCGTTGATTCGCCATGTATTGACCATTGGTGGGTCATGTATTTGATTGTCCATGTATTCAGCCTGAACTTGATTTTCATGTGCTAAGACGGTCTTACTTGTCTTTGTTCACCACTCATTCACTATGTATTGACCATCCAATCATGCACTGTATATAAGTATATAGTTATTGATTGATTGACTTGATTCAACTCGACTCGACTCGATTCGGTTGATTGATTGATTTATTTTTTGCTTTGATTTGATTTGATTCGATTTTTAATTGGTCACAACTACCATTTACAAGCCATCTATGATCTTTTCTCATGGCTGCTAGCAGCCAGCACTCAGCATCCGCTGCTCGAGGTCATTTAGGCCGCTTCGTGTTACCTTGGTCCACGTTGTACAGCGCCAAGTGCAGTTTGAAGGGCAACTTCTTGGTGGAAGAGTTGCTTGGACCAGTCGGCCACCGGTGCGGGCTTGGCACCCCGGTGCTGGCCTGGTAATCGTTGGAAATCAAACAGCGCACCTAGTGAGTTGGATGATCATCACCAACGAGTTTAATAGTAAGGACTTTTAACCAGCAAGGATTCTTTAACAACTGGTTGGTGGTTTGATTTACTTTTGTTCAGCATAAGGATTGTGGGCTGATTAGCCAGCATTTCTTGGGAGAGTTTTGAGATGTTTTGAGTTTTAACAGCCAGCCAGATAAAGATTGCCATTCTCCGATGATCATCAACTAGCCTCTTGAGACGGCCATGGAGAGAGAGAGGATGATCATCAACTGCAAAAGACTATCATGGGACCATGGGATGATTGCGAACATTTGCCAACCATACGATTTGCCATTTTGAGAATGATATGATATGACCATCATTCTAAGATTTGCCCATGCCATTTTCTAGCTAGCAACTGCCATCATTTGTGAGATCGGTTCACCGAAGTCCGTGCCCGGGGTTAGCTTTGCTACAAGAATGGGGGACCACAAAGCTATAGAGTCAGATGCAATTGCTGTAGTGATTATGTGGCTCATGGGCTGGCGAATGATGAATAAAGGCTTCATGACAAGCAATTTTGTGGGTATACTGGTATCGACGAATAAGTGGATGTATGAGTGTGGTATTTGGTATCATTCGCCATGGCCAACCATCCCAAGCCATGAGGTGCCATGATCTTTATCAAAGTCGACATGACTAGTATTAGGAAGCATCATCAACCATCATCAGTGGGAGGACGCATATACTGACCAAGTACATGTATCAGCCATGTATTCACCGTAGGTCAACCCTCTCCTGTCCGTATTTAACAAGCACTTATCAATTGTCTATCAATGTCAACCATCTTGTTTCTGGAGGTTTTGATCGTTTAGAACCACTTGTCACTGTACTGGCCATTTCGATACGGGATTCACCAAGCATTTGCCATGGACGCAAGAAAAAGCAGGAATTAATGGTGCCAACCAGCAAGTGCCAACAGATTGGGAAAAGGTTGCTTAGGTGCGTGTCCATCATTAATGAACCCATTTCAACCGGCGGTTTTTGAAAATACACCCACATCAATCCTTTCAATTCATATAATCCCATTGATTTACCATGGATTTTACCATGTACCATCCATGAATTATATGGATTATACCATGGCAAATACGACTTTTTTTAAACATGGATTCACCATTGAAAATTGAGTCCTCCATGGGCCATAGATGGACTCCTGGGGTTGGACCTGTTGGTTGGGGCGCCATCATCAACTCGTCGCCTGTGAGGCATCCTGTGCTCTTCGGCTATCGTCCCAAGCTGCGAACTAAGCCCAGTGCACCGTCGGCGCCAGGTGGGGGTGGTGGAGGATCCAACGGGATCCATGTCAGCAACCAGCCTTGGTGAATCATGATGAGCGGATGGTTTGTAGTTCTTTCCGGCAAACCCTCTGGAAGCCCTGGCAAAAAAAAACATCGTTGGTGACACCTTTGGATGAACCAACCATTCAAACATGCTACCTTCAATCATTTGGGATTCAAGCATTTTGGTGAGTTGATGGTTAAATGATTTGACCAACCATTTGCCAATCAACCTGGGTTGCCGACCATTAAGTTGAGCTTTATTGATTGTTCCTGGTCGGCAAATGGTTTGTCCATGATCGGTTCACGAAAGCTGAATGGATGGTTGATAAATAGAAATGATATATTATGAACACTTGATCAGCCCAACCATGGGGAATGGATGATTTTGGAACCGCTGTTTATTCTGATGCTTAGAAACCACAGCACCTACTTGGTGGACAACCATTTTGCGCAACGGTTGATGACGGTAAGAGAGTAGTTAGTGACTGGTGAATCATGATGCTGAATGATGACATGACGTGTGACGTTGGTGATGGTTGATGGTTTTGGTTGATCATGCAAAGCTTGATGTCGATATAATGATCAAGGAGTAAGGTACCTGAACAATTGTAGTTCAGCAAAATCAACTGAAATATTGAACACACATCACATTGGTGGTTGATGAGGGTCCATGGTGGTTTCTGGTTTTTGACGATACGATCGCAAATATTGGTTGAGAATTGGTCCATCTCAAAGTAGCCACTCAAGATTGACAAGAGCGTCCAAAGCTTCAGCGCGTGTGACCATATCCTGGGGCAGGAGCAGAAAATTTGCGGGGGCCACCAGCTCGCCCTCAGCCTTTTCTGACCTCCTAGAGACAGTGATGGATAGAGGAGAGAGAGGGAGAGAGAGAGAGAGAACAAAAAAAACACACATGTTGAGAAATATATAATGATGGTAAATAGCAAATGATTTTATACATCACGTCACCATTAGGCAGGCGGCATACGGGGATACACAACAGCTCATTAGCAGCCAAGGATGATGATAGGGATATGACCCATAGTTTTCATGACGGTTGCTGATCAATGCGTGATGGTGAAGATTCACTGATCATCACTTAGACTAATCAAAATGGATGTAACCTAAATGAGTTGTTTAATGTTGGCTACTGTTGCAAGCTTGATCACACGCAGAGGAATACAGTTGATGGAAAGATATCAATGAATGATCTTTACTTATTGGAATTGGTTGAGGGCGAATGGTGGCTCAGGATGCTTAAGATCAATGAATGATTATAAATGGTGGGGCAATTTGAGGGCGGCAATTTTGCAAATGCTGCAAGAACTTGAGTGCATCCCCTGCCACATCTCCGTGCCTAAAGAACCCAAATTGTCATCGCTATTCTCCGTCGTTATCAATCAGTACCAATTCTGACTATTATGACCACAATAATGCATCATGAGCCACTACCAACCATCATTCACTTATAGCCATCATCAACCAACTATTACCCATCAAGTATCAGCCATTTAGGTACCATCAATGGTATTGCCAATGTTACTTGATGTTACTAATCATTCACCAACTATTGCCCATCAATGGTATTGCCCATCAACAATCACTCACCATTAGCCATTGGTGCACCGTTGTCCATCATCACCAGCACATGCTGCTGTGGCAGGCCTTCCAGCCCCACCACCACAGAAAGAGCCGCCGAAGCCAATGGTTCTTGCACTGGATGTGCGGGGTCCTGACGGCAGGTTGCCTGCGCGGTTTTCATTCAGCGCACCGTTGTGGGGGATTGGTGCCACGAATCAACCATTAACCGATATGAGTCAGCATCAACGAAGGATCAGTCCACTATTGATGGATTGATTTGGATGGGGGAAGGTGCATGTTGTGTCAGGTTGTTTGATGAATAAAGCTCGTTAGACTCATGATGGTCAGCAAATTTCTATATCAAACACAATCTAGGAAAGGTGGTATCCAGCGAAAAGCCAGTCCTCCTTGTACTTGTAACAAGTCTAATTGAAGATACCTTGGATGAAGCAGTACCATCATCCACCATTGCTAAGCACAGCTCGACCCATCATTAAGCACCAACCATCACAAAACCATCACTTAATGATCAAGTCACACCATCCATTGACCATCCAGACTTCATCCGTTTACCATCACATGGCCATCCATTGAACCATCAAAGGTATTCACACGAACAAATCAGTTCACCATTAAACAGCCACCAATAAAGCAACAGGTAACCATCAATTCACCACTTGTTTCACATCAGTTGTCCATCATGCACCATTGATCCACAACTACTTTCACCATCAGTTTATCATCAATTCCGCGTGATTCGCCATGCTTGCGTCGTTGGTGAATCCTGCCCAGGTCACGGTAGACCCGCCCTTGGAACATGCCACCAGCATCTTGCTGCAGTTTTTGCAGGTGATGGCTGAAGTTCATGGGTGAGTGATGGTCAATTAGTGGTTGATTGATGGCTAATAGTGGTTACTGATGGTTTAATGGGGCTTAAGTGATGCTTGAATGATGGCTTATTACAAGCAACGTGAAAGCATCATTGATTAATTCGCATTGATTCTTGATGGTTTGACAAGGTAAGGATCGGATCTGATTGCTCGGGATGGGTTGAAATTCACCCGCCGTGTGTCCCAGCATGGGATGTTCCCTTTGCACGCCTTGAAGCCTACAGAGCTGGTGCAAGTCACTGCGCTTCCTGGCGGTTGAGCGGATGTGTAACAGAATATGCAGCTATAGCTGATGCAAGTTGATTCATGCTGATCCTTCATAGGAATTATATATGTATGTGCGTGTATGACTGTACATGTATGTATTGTATTTATGTTGTTGGACCCGTGTAGCCAGTTAAAGTAGGAAAACATGTGGGACGACGTCATGCATATTTACCGTGATCATATTAAGCGGCATAGTCATGGAAAGGAGTGAGAGAGAGGGTCAGAATGGGACAGAGACACTGAGGGAAGATGACCAGAGGCACCTGAGGCATCAGGAGGCATCATGAGGCCACGGCTGCTTGATGGTCCACGTTGGTCACTGGCAAACTGGAGATCCCCTGCAGCCTACAGCTGCCATACCTGCCAGCTTGCCCCAAGGAGTTCAACCACAGATGACTTTGGGGAAAGAGACCAACATGATGCTGAAGCACATCCAGCCCCTTTGCTTTCGGCGATGCAGCGGTTCGCCATACCAAGCATTGCAGGCTACTGGGTACCTCCGTTTGGAATGGTAAAAGGTTGTTTGTTTTCTCCAAGGGTACCCAACCATGGCCATGGATATGCCCAAAGTATCCCAAAGTTGGTATAATTGCGCGCAAACCCCCCAGTTCGCCCACAGGGCGAACGGGGGGTTTGCGCGTAATAGTTTACAGTTTATAGTTTTGGGGTTTCAGGGTTTATGGTTTTAGGGTTTTAGGGTTTATGGTTTCAAGGTTTTATCGTTTTTCTCAAAGGTTTTTTGGTTTTTGGCTTTACGGTTTTGCTTTTTAGGGTTTATGGTTTAGGGTTTTAGGGTTTAGGGTTTTAGCGTGTTAGGGTTGTATGTCTCCAGAATGCAAGCAAAACACAGGTCAAGGACCTGCGCGTACCGTCAAGATACGCTTCATGTCACACATGTGTATTTTGTCCTGTAAAAACCAATATTTTTTGACGTTCCAAGACGCTGACGACAGATGCGCGGGCAAACTGGGGTGTTTGCCCGTATAATTACTAGACATTCATTGGCCAAGTAGCTATCCATTGTGCATTGGTATGAGGCCGGCAGGCATAGCAGGCATAGGTCACCATTTCAATCCTGAGCTACTGAATGGAGGTACTGGGAGTGATGGCGCTGGAGAGAAAGCTGGTTACCGTTTCGTACTTTGTAGTGCACCCCTACTGCTGGAACGTGAAAATGCAGCACTTCCCACTGTGGTTTCAAGATGCAGCGCAGGAAACCCATTGATCACATCGCGACGAGGAAAAACACATACCACATACGGCGTGGTGTCTCTACAGGCAAGTTTTGATCAACTGAAAACCGTTGGAGATCCAACCAAGAGCAGTTGTCAGCCTGGTTGGTCAGCATTTGGATCCGCAAAAAATCTGCCTCCATTTCTTTTTTGTGAAGAGAAATCATCAGCCATTTTGGTTTTACAAGGGTATGATGGCTTATCATGATGGGAATTGCACTACCAACTGGCCATCGGAACTGCCACAGTGGCAGTTCACTCGCTAAGGAAGTGGCATGACTCATTGAAGTCAAAGCACGACACCAGTGCTTCGGACTGCAGTTGGTGCAGCCAGTGACTGTAAGTTGTCGGCCACGGCCACAATCCGCTGCAGTTGATGGTTGGACTTGCTTGAAACTTTCGCAGAAGCAAGTTCACCTTGAGGTTCAAATCGCAGCCCATCCGTTGGATGATTTTTGGTGTCTACGACTGGAATGATAACCATTGCCAAAACCTGATAGAACCAGACCGACTCCAAGTCCATGACCCAAGTGTCTTCAATTGAGATGCCTGGAGATATGTGTAGACATATGCTACAAGATAACAAGATCTCTGGTGATTCTTCCCTGGTGGGCACTATCAAGGAGGATGTCAAAAACAGCCTTGTGCTTGTTTAGCTTCTCAAGTATGCCTCTATCGATCGACCTACATGAGAATATCGACTTTGCTAGCTTGGGCCCGAAAACCCTGCACACATACATGCACACCCGCAGACATAGACGCACAAACACAAACTGTACATGCAAAAACGCACCCGGTAGATACATACAAACACATACCGAATGCATCCGCACATAGGACCACACAATCACATGGCAGCCACTGGGCCACAGGAATCCTGGCACTGGGAATGGACGTGGATGGTCGGTCGCGACTCATTTGCAGATACGTTCGACCTCAGACGCTCGGTGGCAGCGGTTTGCATGGTCAAGCTGCTAAACTGCCAGTGAGTTTTCCCATGTTTTTTGCAATGATTGCCTCAGTTGCACCATGTCGCACCTGGAAATCCAAGCGTTCAGCAGTTGGCTTTTCGTTTGGTTTGCTTCCCCTTGTGGTGCCACCAGCGTTCCCTGTGTGAAGGGAATACAAACAGACCGTCTGAAGCTCCCCCTGAGCGCCACCTGCTGCTATCCAAGGAAACCACCTGAGCACATTGCGCCGGAAGACCCTTTTGCCATCGTTCCCCGGCAGCAGTTGAGGGAAGATTAAAGGGGTGAGTTGCCCATGCCCAACCTATCCCGTGGAGCTACTTCAGATGATGCAGTTGACCATGACATAACTACTGGGCTCGGACGAGTCGTCACAACTGGTGACCTTGAGCCGAAAGTGATGAGAAGCTGCACAGGTTGTTGATCACTGGTGATTTGCCAAGCCATCAAATGGTAGATCCAGTTGATATGCCGCCGTTAGTCTATCCACAGGTAGGAGGTGTTCTACCATCCAATACTGGGAGCTTATCAAAATGGATTTTTCATGACTAGATTTACTACCCAGCCTTTGATTAAGTATGGTTTGGTGATGAAACACTACAGAAACAAAGTTGTAATTTATGATTGTTGGTTCTTTGCCATGAGCCCCCTCAAACAATACATGGCTGTCAAACATAATTACACAGTACTTAACATGTTAAATTTACACTTGCACCGACCATTATATTAGTCAAAGGCTACCTCTTAATCAAGCATGATCATTACTAATCCTAAGCCATTATGAACTATCAGCTATACAGGCTATAAGCTTGGCGGTTACAAAAACCATAATTACCCACAATGACCCACGGTTCACCATGACTGTTGTTTATGGACCATGCCATCGACGCAATCGTAAATTCATAGGGAATACAACATGACGTTGGCTGGGGAATCCCCGTACTCTCTCACCATATTGTAGCCGCCATATTGCTCAGGACCTTCCATCATTAACCGCCATGAACTACAGCCGTAACCACATGGTGTTTCTTAAAGTTCCGGTACCCCCAGTTTTGCATCCAGTTTATCAGCCATTGTAATCCTCACCAGAACCATATAGTCATCATGAGAACACTATAAAACCACTATAAAAATTTACAACGACTATAAAGCCATTAAATTCCCAATAAAACTGTTAAACCACTATACAACCACGTTAAAACCACCATAAAACCATAAAACTACAAATAAAACTTGCAAAACCACTATAAAACCACTCTAAAACCATGTTGTTGAGCACCAGCTGGATCACCATAAGCCACCATGAGCCACCCAGCTGGATCACCGCTGCACCCCAGGAGATGGCCGCACGGTACGTCGCCCTGGTGCCCTCCTTACAGGCGCCCTGTCCTCCGCGAGTGCCAGAGATCAACGGTGATCTATGGTGAATTGGGTGGTTCAATAAGTGTGGCCAGTAAAACTATTGAACGACATCAATGATTAGTGGTGAATTGGGTGGTTACATTGTTGATGCGACATGGTTAGTAGAACTATAGCTGGTGGGTGAATATTGGTTAATAAAATGAACCAAAAAAGGCTGTTATTGAACCAATAGCTGTTATTGATAACAGCTTGGTTAGTTAAATCTGATTGGTGAATCATAAACCAATAGCTGTTATTGAACCCTAAAATATCAATGCTATAGCTGTTATTGAACCCTAAAATATGTTATCATTGCTGTTCGTTACTTTAGGGTTATCACAGCTGGTGGGTGAATATTGTTCAATCTGGTTTTTCACCAACCAGTCATGGGTCGCCAGGACAATGAGATGTGGAACGTGGACGACTTGTGGCTCCTCGGGCCGCAAGCCGACTGCTGGAACCGTCGAAATGTGCCTTTCCCGGTTCGGCTAAGCCATTGGGAAGCTGCAGCAGCCAATGGATGGGTAGATATACATGTTATTGCTGTGACTGGTTAATGTTATAACTATATCTACCTATATCTACCTCCATGGTTAATAGACTCATGATCATTTAAAAATGGATGGTTTACTACATGTAATCGATGTAAATGGTTAATGAACATAGTAAAAATTGGATGGTTCATTGAAGATTACATGTTATTACTCTGATATCACATGTTGTAACTGCACTATTACATGCAAGTACTACAAATGGTTGATGAACTGGATGTGTTGGAGTCACCCCCATGGCTGGAGAAACCATCCAATGTAAAGCTGAGTGGCAAAGTCATCCTCCCTTTGGATTGAAGATGCCTCCCTCAACTGAAATGGGAGGATGATTTTGGCCATCACTCTATGCCTCCCTTGCTGAGTGATGGCCAAAAGTTTGCTTCACCATAGTTAGATACTGGTTGATGATGGTTAGATATATAGCGGTTTACCAGCTACTTGCCCAGATAATGGTTCACCAACTGTTTATACTTGTTTACCATGGTTAGACAAGTGTTGAAAATGAATGGTTGATGGTTGATCATGGCTACTGATAATGGTGAATTGTGGTTCATAGTGGTTGTTGAGAATGGTTTTTAATAGTGGTCGATCATGGCTGATGACTATCATGGCTGATCATGGATGATAATGGTTAAGAATGGTTGATCTAACATGATCTAACCATTTAAGGTGCATGATAATTAGTCAGATGACAACAATCGTTCATATGGTTAGTGCACCATATGGTTACTGCCACCAAGAGTAGTTTGGTGATTACAGAATTAACTCTATGAATTATCCACACGGTACAACCAAGCATTGATAATGGTTAATCAGTCAATTAACCATCATTATCCCACTTGATAAACCATCATTAACCATGTGTTACCATCATTAACCATAGTTGACCACCTGGTTCATAGTGGTTGGTCATGGTGGATCGTGGTTCACCAAGTGGGCCAACAGTGGAGACCCCCCTACCTGTGCTGGGCAGGTGCACGGATCAGGAGTTTCTGGACATCCAATGTGGCGACTGGGAGGAGTCGGGTACAATGGAGCCGGGGCTGCAGGGTCTAGCGATGTTGCTTGGGTTGCTGGGTTAAAGTGGTTGGTTGGGTGGGTCGGTGGGTGGTTGGGTGGTTGGTTGGTTGGTTGGTTGATGAGGTTCTTCTCTATTCTCGGTAGTTGGTTGGTTGTTTTTGCTGCTTTTGCAACATGTCTACGACACCGACGACCAACTTTTGGGCAACCACAGGAGCACTGCATTTTGCTGTGCAACTACTTCAACTACATCGATCGCCTGAGACGTGACCGTGTAGGCAGGGTCAGCATCAGAGATCAGGTCAGCACATCTCCATTTTGGTAGGGGCAATCTAAGCCGTTTCAAGTGATCAAGAAAGCCTGGTTGATGGCTAATAATGACCAAGAAGAGAAAGTGCATCAGGGTATGGGTCATAACCAGCCAGCAAATGTGCATGTGAACATCCCAGCAATGACATGTGAACAGTCAGGGCTACCAGGGCTACCAGGTTTTGACTCACAAGCATTTGTCAACAGCCCATCAGCCTTCTTAGAAGCCAAATCCCTGGTAGCACTGGGGTCTAGGTACTCAGCCCCATGCTGAGTGATGATCACTCGCTGACGTGGCTGTTGTGGCTGTTGTTTGCTAATGGATTGAAGAACTTGTGGTCAACAAGTAGTGCAAACATTGATGCCAATGCGCACCATGGGGAAACAGGCTTCATACATGGGGGAAGGCAATAATTAATTTCGACTGTTTGATTTGGGCTGCGATGATGCTTTCTTTCAATAGTGCAAATTTCTGCGGGACCATGCGTTCATGACCTCAACTTTGAGTGTTGGAAAAGGTGGCAGGCCCTTGGACACAAACATGAAGACGTTTGTATGTACGCCTTTATTCTGTGCATACCCTTGATTCTTGAATCTATATGTGTGTTCCCGCATCATATTTTCTACACCATGTATTTTCATTTTGGAATTATTCCTTTTCTATGACAAGAATCGGATCCAACCATCAAACATGGCATGCTGCCGAATCCTTCCTCACCAGTGGCTGGTCTCAGCTTCCCCGCGCCTCAGCTGGATATAGCTCCACGGATATTCAGCGTGGAGACTCACTGGTGGTGGAGGAGGGTGTCGCAGGGAGGTGTTTGTTTGCCGAGCTTGGAACACAGGACTGAACGGTGACGTAGACTATCTAAAGGTACTGCCTAACCATGGATGGTTCCGATGCTTGCCATGTGAAAGGCCTACTTTGAGTGGCAAGTCTAAATCCTAGCAGAGTAACGGAGTACAACGGAGTGTTGATCCCTGTGGCTGAAAAACCAGTTGCAATCCAAGAGATATCCATGGCGTTTCTTCCAACTTTTCTGTGAGGAATCTTGTCAAGCTTGTGCAAGAGTCGTCTTTAGAAGCTAGAAAATCCATAAGCAACAGAAGCGACATCAATTCACCATCATTCAAACACTAACTCGCCATCATAGAATCATCCACTGACCATCATACAACCATCAATTTGCCTATGATTCATGATGATGACCCATCAATTCACCATCAACTGACCATCAATTCACCACATTTCACCTATGTTAACCCCATCATTTAGCTTTCATTCCACCATCAACTGCCCCCGTTTCACCTGCAAAAGACCCATCATTTCACCATCGTTCCACCCTCCAACGAAAGGCCCATGACGTCGGCCGTAACCTCTGCGCGGCCGGCTCCGAGGTCCTACTGCGTCATCTGCGACTTGGTGCCGGAGGGCGAAGCGGTGGTGGTGCTGCGCCAGGAGCAGCGGCCGGAACAAGCAGCCATGGTCAATCAGTTGATTTGGCCATGGGTCAATATGAATCCAGCAACACATGGGGGATAATAAGCAACTATTTCATAGGGAAAACAGCCTGGTTAATGATGGGAACCAGGGGGACTAAGGGTTTTGACCCACTGCCATTTAGGTTCAGAAGGTTGGTATTGGTTAGGTTGAGAAGCTAGTTCGTTAGGTTGGTTGGGTTGATTGTTGGTTGATTAGGTGGTTAGGTGATTATTAGTTGACAAGCTACTGATGGTTAGGTTGATAAGCTATCAATTGGGTTGGTTGGTTTGATTATTAGTTGTGAATTCTGCTGATAAGGTTAATTATTAGGTTGATTAAGTGATCATTGGTTGACAAGGGTTGGTTGACAATTGTATTAAGATTGTTGATAAGGGTTGATTGTTGATAAGGTTGATAGTGGTTATGATTGTGCATGTTATTGTGGTTGATTGTTGATTATGTCGACAAGTTTGATCATATGTATGAATATGGTTGGTTAGGTTCATTTGCTTTGATGAGACTGTGCTGAATAGTTGTTAATCATCAGTATTAATTGATTATGATAAGGCACTTGAAGCAGCATAATTACTTTACTTCGAGTGATCCCCACCATGTCATGTCATCACCGCTTGTTAACTCCACTTTTGTCTGACATTCTCTCCGGCATACCTTCTGACATTCTTTCAGACAAATCTTCTGACATTCTCTCTGGCATACCTTTTGACATTCTTTCTGACATCCTTTCTGGCACATCTTCTGACGTTCTTTCTGACAACTGTCTACTCGGACATTCTTTCTGGCAAATCTTTTGGCATTCTCTCTGACATCTCTTCTGACATTCTTTCTGACATATCTTTTGACATTCTTTCTGACATACCTTCTGCCAATCTCTCTGACATTCTCTCTGACATATCTTCTGACATTCTTTCTGACATTCTTTCTGTCATTCTCTCTGACATTCTTTCTGGCATATCTTTTGACATTCTTTCTGACATGTCTTCTGACATATCTTCTGGCATTCTCTCTGACATTCTTTCTGGCATATCTTTTGACATTCTCTCTGACATTCTTTCTGACATTCTTTCTGACATATCTTCTGCCAATCTCTCTGATATTCTCTCTG
>VSDK01024731.1:140132-152246 GCA_009767595.1 Symbiodinium kawagutii
GGCCAGTCGCGCTTGGTCGTGGTTGAGGTCCGGCGAGGAGAGGAGGCGAGAGGAAGAGGAGGAGAAGGAGAGGAGGAGAAGTCAGCTCTGATAAAATCTAACAACCCTCACGTGACAGGTGGGGAAAAAGGTAAGGTTCATCGATGGTTTATGATGGTTAAGTGATGGTCCATTGATGGTTCATTGATGGATGATGATGCTCAATAGTGGTGGGGAAAGGCCAAACAATAATGGGGGATATACTGATACACCTTACCAATCAATATGGGTCAATATAAGGTGGACCATCCAAAACATTGTTAGAAGTGACCGTCCCAACAATTGGACGGGTAACTGATTATGTATACGTAGGATGTGAACAGCTGGGGTGCAGAGTTTTGACCCACAGCCAAATGGCATGGTATTGGCTAGACTGCTATGGACCTATCATGACATGGAAACTAAGTGAAGATTATGCAGATAGAACATGATAGAACAGGATATGATTCATGTGGATTTTTACTCTTATGATTATAGACTGCCACACTGGACCTAATCACTCATTGTTGTGCAAGGACTTCCAGTTGATCAAGTGGTTCGGAGACTACAGTTGGTATACAGGGATCCCAGATTTTGACGATGGTTTAATTTGTATATGCCGGTTAACAAGAATCGTTCAGCAGATGCTTAGGGGCAATCTTTCCTATTGGAGGTCATGCTAAAAAAACAGGCCAAATTTCATCATGAACAACTGGTGTTTTATGTGAATGGTTCATTGATGGTAAATGCTGAAACCATTCATGGTTTAATGTTACATGCTTGGCTATTGAGTGGGTCAATTCTGAATCATTAATCGTTGCTTCGGCCAGTGTGCTAGGATCAATGGTTGAGTATCATGGGCTCTACCACATGGGGCGTGGAATGGCTGATTGTGCACCATCTAGCAAACAAGTCTAAGCCAGCTGGTGTCATGAATGAACATGACATCCATGGCATCGATGAGAATCAGGGAAACTCGGCAACTTGAAATCAAGAGATCCTGCAGATTTTGGCTGCGCGACAGGATAAAGCCTCTGGCAACTGCGAGTTCTGGCATGCCCTGCAAGGCAAATGTTGCTTGGCAGCACCACCTGGGCTAGTGACATTTTCCATCAGCAGCAAATCGCTGCGACTGAAGCAGGTGCATTGCGCGTTGGGTGATCATAGAGGCCTGTAATTGGTGGTGGTCCAGGATGGTTCGGGTTACACTATGGTTATGAGTGACCCCATCGCAGGTGGGTGGGCCACCACCATAGGGCGGAGAGCTGGGGACTCACCGTCAGCCATGCCATGTTGAGTGGATATCGCCCGAAGATTGTAGGGCACCGGTCCTTCAAAGGCCGGATCAATCTGGTGGTTTCTCAAAATAGGGAGCCCAAAAAATGGCTGGTTTATTACTACAAATAGTTGATAATGGATGATTTGGGGGTACCCCTAATTTGAGAAACACCCATCTGAGGGAAGCATACTGTTTGGGGTTTGCGTTTGGGTCAAACCATTCTCAATTGGGAAACTACTCCCAGCCGAAAAAGTCACGCCACAACCACCCATGAAACGCGGAATTAGTGAAAACTCACGGCTATAGCTAATAATCTTGAATATTGGCATGGCTCATGTCACAACTAACCATGAATCTATCAGCATTGATCAGCGTTGTCGTTTAGCTGGTGGCGGCCATGGCTCAGCAACCACTCAGCTGGAGCCTTTCGAACCAGGCTTTGCTTTGCCCAGCAGCATGCAGCTCTCAACAGGTTGACCCGGAGTGGTGGATGGGATCAGGACGGTGAAGCAGCGGAAAGATCACTGTGGATTTCGATGTGTTCCTGTTTCAATGCGATGGAAATTTGACATCGAGTTTACATGCAAGAGGTTTTCTGCAGTGTTGTTTGCATGGAAGTTGTTTTTTCTGCGAGGTTGTGTTGAAAGTTTTGGCCAATGTATGCCAATGTAATGCCCTTATCAGTGGTTCATAGATGTTCATAGCAACTCAAGAACTTACATCCGAGACTCTTGCAGTCCCAAGAAGGGTGATGGGCTGCAACTTGATGATGCCTTTTTCCACGCTTGACTTGGCAAGCTTCGAGTACCAGGGACATCATGGCAGCCCCGCGCGCCCCGAATGGCTCTGAAAGGTTCATAGGCATTCATAGGCTATCCAAGCAGAGAATGTCCGACAATCCTCAGGTGACTTGAAGCAAAACGACTACTTGCAGGTGTACAAAAAGTATATGCCAGGTATATGCCCTAACAATTTGAGTGCACGAAGGAAAGGAGAAGAATACAAAGCAAAATGAAGAGAACAGCCTGGTGCTTGTTCCCCTGATCCTTGGGAGGTCAGGGTTCACCTTACAGGCCATTGGACTACTCAGTGTCGTGCTCAACCATTGTTGGAGACCGCTCCTATAGGGGCCCCTGGATGATGCCAACTTGTACCTGCAACATCTTGCAACTGCCCAAGATATTCATCTTAAGAAAATCAGGCCGGCCATCTATGCGTGCATCTTAGTTCCTTGCATCACTTCGGTTACAAGTTGCTGGTGCACCAAGTGGATGGCTCCAGAATCCAGGGATGTTTCAAACGCCCCCAGATGACATGGATATTGACCAACCAGCAGCAGCTTTGCGCCGCGGCGCCATGATGGGCGTTGCTTGTCAGTGGCAGAGCCAAAGATTTGTTGCTTGGCGCCTGGCGGAATGGCACCAGGAATGGAGTACCTCCTTGGTGGATCACACCCACGAGACCAAAATACAGCTACTCAACCCTGGTGGCATGTCGCTTCCCCCTTGGTGGATCATGCTCATCTTTTTGGTAGCTGTTACATCTTCGGTTAGAGTAATCAATGGCTTGATGTTTCATCCCGAAGATGAGATATAATGACGCTAATCGTGTCCTTAGCCATTTGTATGTGGGCATTTTGGCATCATTCCCTGTGCAAGGAACCCTTGTGAGAAGGTGATGAAATGAATCAACATGAATCAACGAAGCAAGGATGACGTACATGGGCATTCCGATACCTGTAAGCTGTGATGAACGCGGTTGAAGCTGAACAGTTTACGTGCAGTGGATGTGGTAGTGGTAGATGAGCTCTTGTATAAAAAACTATAGCAGTTATCTACAAGATATAGTTTGTGCTTAAGCTATTATGCCCCTTGCGTGTCACATATGTCCTATCATATCATTCTGGTAAGCACAGCTACGCAGCCACCTGAGCACAACTAATTACATAGAATTATGTCCCAACAGGAAATGAGCTCACACATATTCCATCCATTCGATCCAATGATCCTTCTGCAAATGGATCAGGGAGATAGGATCATTGACTGCAATTAATTTCCTTCCGCAATCAACGATCCTTCTCCTGACATTCTACAGATTGCACAAGGATCATTGCTGGACACTGAACCCATTCAATGATCATTCTCCTGATCACTGCAATGACTTGGAAATGTTCTCCTGGCATTTCCAACCATTCAATGAATTGATAATCATAACGTTTAGTCACAACTGATTACTATAATGAATTGATCATCTGTAACTACTTCACCAGAAATGATCAGATCACTGATTTAATCAGCTAATGATCCACAGGATTTTCCACAGAATCCTCAGATCCTTCAGGCTCTGCCTCCGCCCGGGCCCCGGGCACCTGCCCGGGGCCCAGCTGGAGCTCGGTTGCGGCGGCGGTGCACGGAGGGCGACACCGAGAATAGGAAGGCGACGGCTTCCAATGTGAAGTGCCTTGGTGGAGAAGATGGTGCTGAAGAAGCAGTTCTGGTTGGATTTGGTTGGTGGTTTTCGAACATTTTCTGGGTACCAACCAAGGCATTTGTTAATAACTACTAGGGGAACCAGCCAATAATTGATTTGATTCATGTCATTAATCAAGTGTTTAATACATATAGTAAGTATCAATTGACTATTTCTAATGGATATGGATATGTAATTAAAAGTACTGAATAAATCTGAACAATGATTTCACTGAATATGAATAATGCTCGTTGAATTTGTTCACATCATGGCGAGGTATGGCGGATGAGTCAAGCATTGGAGGATCATTCATGGTGGGTCATTGTGGTTCATCGGTAAGTAAGTAGTGGTGCTTAGAAAAAGACCGATGAATAAGTGCTGGCTAATCACCAAGGACGAATATGGATTAATTAATTAATCAACAAGAATCAGTTAATCAGATATCAACCCTATAGAGGATTATTAGTGGTGGGTCGTTGGTGAGTGACGGTTCTATCAATAACAAGAGGGTTTGGTCGATGATGATCAATCAGTGGTGCTTAGTGGTGGTTAATGGTCAATCATGACGATTGATAGTGGGTATGATGATTATTGATTAGTTCCTGCAAATAGCTCTTATTGTGGGTCAATGAAAGTCGTTGGGGCAACCACAAGTCCGAGGCAATAACATTCAATAATGATTATGAACCATCACCAGCTTTGTCAACATATTCATGTAACCATAGCAATCACTTGATGGCTGCAAGGGCTGAGAATGAATGATAGATTGGATGACACTGGTTCAGTGACAGCCATGCGTCAATGTTTGAATAAGCCTTTGGGTCGCTTATTGGGACAGCCCGGTGGTCCATCTTGATGGCTCGTGAACCATGTTTCCAACCATTCACTGGATTCTCACCCAGCCGGTTGCATCACCGATCGCTGGACACCCCAACGGCTGAAAATTGGATGATAGGAACCGAAGAATCACAAAATCATGATCAACCACCATTTTATAATTATATGACCATCAGTCATTCGTTGTGATGAAACATCATTACTCAATAGACCAAGAAGAGTTACTTTGTCATGAACCCATCATGTGTGATATCACAAGACATCACAAATCATAAACAACAATAACCATGAAATCATCATGATTGTTCAGCAATACAATGCTTTGGATCCCTTCAACTCTACCGTCAGCTACCTTTTGCAGCGGCAGCATTTCGCTGGTCGCCGCCTTGATGTCGAACCAACTACAACCATCCAGGGTGAAGCTAACCACCATAAACCATCAACCAAACCCAGAACCATCAAACATTGAGGGCTGAATAGCCACTATCAACATCCATCAACCATGAACCATACTATGAATTACTAGTCAAGATAGTGCTTAATTGCTCAATGCTAGTTCAATGATCATTAACCACAAGCCAAGCACCATCAACTGTTGACTAGCAGGGCTTATTGCAATTGATTTCACCCTGATGCTGCAGTCGACGGTTCAAAGCACCAAGGGCATGTTTTGAAACCATTTGCATGTATTGGCTATTGACAATAATTACAATGCTTTATAATAATATTAAGAGTATATAGGTACCAAGCAGAGTTAGTAGGCGTTTTTATGGTCACGCTTGCTGTTGATTAGCGATTGTTATGCACCATATTCATCATTCTCAGCCATTGACTAACCAGTATAGCTATTAGCCATTAGTCATTCATTGTGACGAAGTATCATTTCCCATAATGTACGGCCCACCTTATAAAAACCATTATATGGCTGTGGGTCAAAACCCTGTACCCCTGGTTCCCCATCATTTCCCATTGTTTTCCCTATTGTTGTTGGTGGAAAATCCCCTTAGTTGGTTGGTTAATATTGACCCATAGCCATATAAATCATCGTAAAACCCATCGTAGGCGAAGCCATCACAGGTGAAGCCCGTCACACAGCTGAGCCGCTGGTGCTCGCCTCGCCCAGGCTGTGGACCTTGCTGACGGTGAGCTGCTTAAACCTGCTGAGTTTCACCGTGCCTTGCGCCGGCCTCCGTGATGGCAGCCGTGGTAAGGAGGGTTGATGGTTGAATGGTACATGCGTAGGTTGTTTTGATGGTGGTTGTCAAGGGTTAATCACGGTTCATTAGTGGTTAAGAATAGGAGATAATAATGACCCATGATAATGGTTACGAATGATGGTTATTACTGCCGGATACATTTGTTCATAAATGACCCCCCCTTTTACCCTATAATAGCTGGTATTTTTTCCCCATATGAGGGGGCTTATTTTTGGTTAACTACTATGGATCTAACATCATTGATGATGCCTAACCGTTGAGTTGACCATGGCACTGCGGCAATTTTAAGTGGCAAGCATCACCTCAATTTTTTGGCGATGTTTGATGATGGTATATCGCCAGCCCGGTACGCGCCAGATCCAGCTGTTCATCAAAGCACCATTAGTTTTGATCCATCGCTGGTGGTTCATCAAAAATGGATGAAAATAGTGGGGTTGAGCATAGCTGAACTCCTTGAGCCTTGAGAAGGCGACAGAGAGAGTCTTGGGGGGGTTGAATGCCAAAATAGCCATGAATTTGGATTACGGGGATTTCACAAAACAAGCGATTTGCATGCGCGGGGATTAAAAAGCAATTTTCATCTCCCAGTGAAAAAAAAACATGTTTTTTGCTGAGGAAGACCCATTTGCTACTTCGCAACAAAGATTCAGCCTGCCCGGGCTACCAGCTGATGAATCTGTTCAGCCACCATAGGTCCAACTCTGCATTGCTAATGACTCCAGCTCACCGAATGGTTGGAGATCCCCAATTTTTGTAGCTAAAGAAGCATATCACCAGCTAACCAGCTCATGAACCTCAATGAACCAGCTATACTTCACCATAAATACACCTACAATTATATAGCCAATGATGGCTCAAATTCACCTTCTTGAAACTGCTCATGAACCCATTAATCCAGTCATATTTCACCAAGAAACCTGCTCCAAAACTCGCCCCGGCTGCCACCTGTCACCTTGGATCACCTTGGATCACCTTGGCATCCTCCCCGGGGGCCGCAGATCCCAGGCCATGTATCCCATGACGCCCAAACTCATGCGGCGCTACGACGTGCACTCGGACATCGGCGTGGGCCTCGTGGCCTCGTCCTTCGCCCTGGGACGGTTCTGCACCACGTCGTTGTGGCCGACGCTTGGACGGCCCGGTGAAGCACTGGGGGTGCACTGGGGATCCAGGGCTAGACCTGTAGCGCGGGGGAGCTGGGCCAGGAGGTTCCAGGAGTTGCCTTGTTCGGAGTTGTGCATCTTCTATGCTACGATGGCTAGTCTTCTACTTTGGTCGCTGGTTTTGTTGGGAATGTTGTCCCAAGTCGACCTGGGATGGTTGATATCGCAAATTCGCTTGGTAGGTCCAAGCAGCAAAGCATAGCAAAGCCAGCCAGCAAGCTGATGGTTGAGGAACTGATGTTTCTTCAAACAGGTGGTTCAACCACCAAGCAAATGATGTTCAGCATCACTAACCTTTACCAACCACTCTTACTCACCATGCAACATCAGTAACCACCAAGTAATAGTTGTTGAATCATTGTTTGTTGATTATTATCCCCTGCTATTCACCAGCATTTAACCACTATTAGTGGTTAAGAACCATTACCGCCTTGGACCAGTACGAGTAAACCGAGGCTTGAAACCAACCGTTCCCAGCCGCGCCCGAGGATCCTCAGCGACTTCATTGGACGGAAGAAGGTCTTGTTCATGGCTCTGATGGGCGGAGCAGCAGGCGTGGCCGACAGCAGCACCCTTCGTTGCCGATGGTTTTGGAGGGCGCACAGATTTAGGTAGTGATGGTATTGTTAGTGGGTTTATTGTTAGTGCTTAATTGTTAGTTGTCGTAAATGTTTGTTTTGTGAAGAATCCAATAAGTCATCAGAAAACCTCAATTGGAAGGTGGATGCTATTGGTTAATTAATCATTGTCAGTCTTTGTTGGTATACACCATACTAAACCCTTCATGATACCCCCCTTGCTGTTGCTTCCCAATCGTGAAGCGTGCAGGTTCAGCCCTCCAGGGTATCGCCATTGCGTGGCTGGGCAGGTTCCGAAGTGTCGATGATGGATCAGAACTTGCGAAGGATTCATTGGTTTGGGATAGTGTGGGTTTGTACTACTTACAGGGGTGATATCACTAGTAAGTGATAAATTCATTGGGTTTATCTACATGTTTTACCATTTATCATTTAGTAGTAATTTTGCTGCTAATGGTTTGTACTACTAACAGGGGTGGGTGAACCGGGTGAATGTCAACATCCATGGCATGGTCTAGCTGCTTGTCTACATCTATAAGAGCCTCAACTGTTGGTTGTAAAAGAGCATGTGTTCAGAACGGTTCGTTCTTTTTAATCTGGCTTTGTGCAAGTTGCCATGGTGTACCCCCAAGTCACAGTTGTGGTTTCCCTATTCGTAATGGTATCAAGTTGGATGCTTACTGTAGGTACCACCATGTGTTTGTCCGTTTTAGGATCTCGTATGACCCAGGTTTACTATCATGAGGGGATGATCAGTAGCGCAGGACTTTGAGGATCTCAAAGGATCTCAATCGAATCATGTAGATGACCAGGGTCCCAAGACAATGAGACTTGACCACGGCTATCACACCTATGTATGCTGATAAACAAATGGATAGATAGATTTGATTCGATTCGATCAGATTAGATTAGATTGAATTAGATTAGATTAGATTGGATTGGATTAGATTAGACGAGGTTAGGTTAGACGTTAGATTAGATTCAATTAGGTTAGATTAGGTCACTTGATAGATAGTAATATAGTATGACCAGCAAAGTTCCAGCGTGACAGCTGCCCTGAGGGGACTGGCAGCTCCTCCGTGTCATTTGGTTCTCCCAAGGATGCTTACGGGTTGGGCATGCCCTGGAAAACGATCCCGATCCAAGGTTGGCCATGCTTCTCCTTGTGACATCTCGGACGTTAAGATTCGTTTTCCGTTTGGAGGTCACTATTTCATAGGGGGTCAAAATCATTTCTGTTGGTTAATGAACAAATCATCAACCATGGTTGATGAAATCGATAATGGACCAAGGCTTTATGAACAAATGGGCGGTTTCTTTTTGTTTAATCATTAACAATGGCAATGGTGATACAAAACAATTGGAATAAGATTGACTGGCTGCTGGTTGGGAGGAAGCTAGGGGGCCAGGGGTACCCAGTGCTAGCCTTTTAAAGGGGAAGCGAGGCCAGGAGCTACGAGGAGTGCCCGTTCACCAAATGGTTCGTGACATGATGCAATTACAATTGGAATAACAACGGAAAAAACAAGGAGCACCATTAGAAGAAGCATGAATACTGTAGCATTAGAACAACAAAACAAGTTTCGTGAACACACAACTGCGTATCAATTCCCGCGGCCGGACACCCAGGTGTCACTGGCCCTTCAGTGCCTTCTTGGCAGAGCCTTGGATGTGGACGTCAGGATGGAACGCAAAGGTGCTTGGTTGCTTGGTGGGTTGGTCACTTGGTTGGTTGGTCAGTTGGTTGGTTGGTCAGTTGGTTGGTTGGCATGCTTGGTTGCTCTGTTGCCATCAAGCAGCCATACAGCCAGACCACCAGCAAGTTGGCAAATGGGCTGGACAGGAGGGTGAGGGCACCAGAATCCACCATGACACTTGCACGTGGATCATCATCATTTACCCTTTGGTTAACTAACCTGGCACTGGAAAATCCACCGTTTGCAGCTGATATCATGCATTTCCAGGTTAGTCTACCGGAGGGTAATCCGCATCTTTCGCTGAGCAGCTGACTGCATTGCTTCCACGTTGGCCGCCAATGATGCGCGTCGCGTACTGAGGTTCGGTATGTCGCTGGGATGTTCAGTGGCATCGTGCCGACGGTGAAGGCGGCACTGCTGGGGTTGGTGCTACCAGGTGGTGCCAACAAACTCTGCGGAATATCATACTCCATGCCCAACAACATTGCGGAATATAATTAATGATGACAATAGTAATTCTATGTATATACTTCTCATGAGCCAACAGAAAAAGATACTTTACCTTCCAATGGTTCAAGTGCATGGCTGCAAAGCACATCATTCACATGAGATTGCAGCAACGTGGGATATACAAGCCTTTCATGCAAAGATTAACAGAGGGCAATGGGCACCTACTCAGCCTGCAGACCACCCTGGATGTGTTCAAGATGCCATCCAGCATAATGACAGGTCTTGCAACTTGATCGGCACAAGTTGGAGCATCTCCACCACATAACCATATAGAGAGAGAGATCCATCTCCGGGCACTTGGCGCCGAGCAATGTTCCACGAGTGGCTGCCAAGATTGCTGAATCGCTGAATGCAGCAGCAGATTAATGAGACTTCATGCACTTCGAGCCGTTCAAGCTGGCAGGCACAGCTGCTTCAGGTGAGTGCTGAGTTAAGTGAACGGCTACAAGATCCGCATTTCGTAGCCACGCGCTGCAACTTGGATGGCTCCGGGGATTTGAATCTGCGCGAGCTGCAGCTCGCGGCGCGGGTCTTGGGCATCGATGGTCATCAGCTTCAGCAACTCAGGGCTGAGCGGCAGATCAGCAAGGAACGCTTTGCAGCAATGGTGGCCGACTTTCACGGAGAGGGGAAGCGAACCTTGGGAGATCGACCTTGCAGAGTTGGGGATGCCATGAGATGATTCTGTTGTGGATAGTTTTGTAGGTGATGAATTGATAGTTTGTTCGGTTTATTGGACGCATAGTTTGGTAGCCACCCACATTGTTGGGTAGTTGAGTGTGTTTAATGCCTACTAGGTGGAGTGATGGGTACCAAAGTTGGCAGATCCCTGGAGATAGCAGTGAGGGGCATTGATTCCCTTTGCCCCAAATAGGCAGGTTCTACCGGTGTGGTCTTGAGCGATTCCACCTAGTTGCATCCTCTTAGTTCATCCATGCCAGCCAGGAACGGTCGCCACGGTTCCGCACTGCTTGCGGGGCATGGCTTTGGGTCAGTTGCAACATCTCGACAGCTTGTTTGTCCAGACTGGCTGGCTGCAGGCCCAGTGCAACAGCTTCAACAAGGACAACGCCAATGCGATTCTGAGGGGTGAGAGGTTCGAACAACGCCCCAATTTGTATCTGCTTGGTGGTTTCACGTTTCAAAGATTTTGTTTCGTTCTGAAGTTCTTCCCCTACCATAGGTGGGATGAAGCATGAAGCCAAGTTGACAAATGCTGTATTCTAGAATGGGCTGAAGCACCACTCAGGTATGCCTTGGACACCTTTGTGGTGACTCCTACTACCAAGCCAGGGAATTGCGCAGCTCGAGATCAGGATGGTCTGCAATGGATTCCAGCAGCAACTGGAACCTCATCCTTCTCGGAACTTGTGAACCCATATGGCCTCTACGTCCACTGCTTCGTATCCCACTACTGGGGCCATGACTTTAGCAGCACAGTCAAGGCCCTTGCTTTGTGGGCGGATGCGAAGATGACTGAGCAACCGCAGTGTTTGGTGTTTTGGATTTGTTTGTTCGCGCTAAACCAACACATTGCCGCCGAAGAGGTGGGAGGAAACCCCAGGGAGGGACCATTCAACGCAGCCCTGGCGCAAGCCAGCTGTGGCGCTGTGATGGTGGTTGATGAACAGATCAGCCCATTTGGTCGCATTTGGTGTTTGTTTGAGATTTCGCGCTTGAAGGACTTGCAGCGGCCGTTTGAATTGATTTCTGCCATGGGCTCATTGTGTCGGCCTGAAACCTTTCAACAACAAGCTGCAGCTGCTGAGATGATGCAAAACGCGGCCGAAGCTTTGTGGACAGTGTCGGCCACCTCAGCTGAAAGTTCAATGGCAGCAGACAAGTACCAGATTTGGTCCGAAATTGCCGACAAATGCTGGAGGTGTGAGATAGATGCACAGGGTGCCGAAAGTTTCTTTATACAGGGGATGAGAAAAGGCATTTTGCATAAATATTTCTTGGACTTCGACTACTACGTTCGCTCGCTTCTTTCCACCAGTGTCCTTGGACTCCTTCTTGCGAGAAGTGAGTATGCCTTAGCAGCGAAGTGCTGCATTCACGGAGCAGGGTTTGACAAGGAGCAGCTTGCAGAGATTTGTTCAAGTTTCACAAGAAAAACTCAAAGGAAGGCTTGGCTAAACCAACTTCTGACAACGGCATCAGACGCATCTATGTCACAGCTTCTCTTTGAACATAGTGCTGATGCAGATGCGGCCAACGACTATGGAAGTACAGCCTTGATATTGGCAGCTGGCGCTGGCAAAGAGGCTGTAGCCAAAGTGCTGCTGGAGCATAGGGCGGATGTAGGGCAAGCAAATCAGCATAATCGAACTGCCTTGATGGCTG
>VSDK01024731.1:152299-198476 GCA_009767595.1 Symbiodinium kawagutii
TAGGGAAAGCAAATCAGCATAATCGCACTGCCTTGATGGCTGCATCGTTTTGTGGCCACCCGGCTCTTGTCAAGCTGCTGTTGGAACATGATGCTGATGTAAGGGCAGTAGACCACCTTGGTCGCACTGCCTTGCTGGCTGCTGCTTTTGGTGGCCATGGGACTGTTGTCAAGCTGCTGCTGGAGCATGGCACGCATGGCACGCATGGCACGCATGGCACGTGCAACCAAACAGTTGTCCACAGATTCGGGTTCAATCTTTCCACCCTTGGATCTGCCTCCAAACCACTTGGCGCTGATGTCAAGGCACTTAGTGCTGCTTTGATCTCTGCTGCTGAGGCTGGTCATGAGGCCGTGGCCAAGCTGCTGTTGGAACATGCTGCTGATGTACATGTCAAAGACGGCCACGGTCGCACTGCCTTGATGTTGACCCGTGCTTCTGCGCAACGCATGAGGTCGGAAGGCCACAAGGCTGTGGCTAAGCTGCTCTTGGAGCATGGTGCTGGGTGAGTCGGAAGGATTTCAGATACAGCCTTCCATAGCTTGTTGGCAAAGACCATCAAAGACCCAATGACCTTCGTCATCCCTGACTGCAGTGGCTGCCATGGGAAAAAAAGTTGAGATTCCATTTGAATGATTGCAGTGGTTGACAGAGACGTGCCGCTAGCAGCCAGTTGAAGGGGAGAATTCCCAGCCTGCATGCCTGTGGTCAAACCTGGTGATCTAGCTATTTTTTAAAACCACCTCAGCTCCATAGTCCAATGGTGTTCGCAAGGTCATGCAAGGTCGAGTTTGGAAAAGATTCGCTTTCAGGTGAAGTCAGTGAGAACTCAACAATTGACATGGTTTGAGTTACGGTCCAACCCGTATACAATGAACTGACCCACTTGGTCACTGTTTGGTCGTCTAGTGAAATACGTTTCTGAAACACAGTGAATGAGTGTCAAGTGTAGTACTACTTTGCCTGTTCGGTTTAGTGGATGACCTAACACCGGTAGATTGCACACTTTCTCCCCTTATCAAGCCGCAGCTTGCAAACTTCGGTGGTGAGGGCTCCAGAGTTGCTCGCCCTTAGCTGCCGGTTTGGGCATCACTTCTCGATACAAGACGAAAGAGGCTTTTGCTTAATATAGTCTTAATGTAGTCAATTAAGATTTGTGTGAAAATGATGATGTTATGAAATTGTCGCACGCAATTTAAACCACCGCAACTTCATTTGACCCCATTTTCTGTGCCAAACTGTCCTTGCAACTTCAATATCAACAAGGCGTTGATGCTGTTAGTGAAGCAATGCGCATCTAGCTCTCCAGCATGCAACCAAATATTGAGCCGGTCTTCAAATGCCACAAAGTGCGACGTTGACCGACCTATTTAGCAACAATTTGATCTTTCGACTAACTTGACCCGGTGAGTAGTTGATGGTATTTCTTTAGACTTGATCATATGTTTCCTAATTCTTTTTGTTGGAAGTGAATTATTCAAAGCAACAATGGTGTGCTTACGGCGTGCTAGTGGAAATGAGGCACCAGAAAAATGATGTGCCTAAGGTTTAGAAACAAAGGAGAGTCAATCATATGCAAACAATTGATATTATACGGGAGAGCCAGGAAAAGTGATGTATCCCCAATGCAGGGCGGGACCTCTAAAATCAACTCACAACCAGTCTCCACTCACCATCACTAAACAACCATGAGTTGCCGACTATTCACAACTATCAACCATCAATTCATTCAACCATGAGTTAACAATCAAAAAAGCCATCAATTCACCATCAATTAACAAACAATCAACCAGCAAACAACCACGTGTCAACCATACTTAAGCCAGTCAACAACCATCAAACAACCAGCTGGGCTTCATAAACCATCAATCAACCATCAAACAAACCATCATTTCACCACGTCACCATGCAAATCACCTCAATGAACCATCAATTCACCATCAAATCAACCATCAATCCACCACTAATCTAATATGGTCTAACCATCAAATCACCGTCACTCAACAATCAAACAACCGTCACTGAACCATCACAACTTCATCCATTGAAGCCCTTGGCCCCTGCGGGGCACCCTGGCGGCTGCTCCCGCGAGGCCTACATCGTGGACACCTTCGAAGCCGAAGAGGTTCCAAAGGTCTTGGCCTATCGATGCTTGGCGGTGCAGGTGGTGGGCTACGGGGCGTCAACCTCGGTGGTTTGTCATATGGCGAGCTGGTCAAGCAGTTAACCAAGCAACCCATGGTGTGACTAGCAGGTTAATGGTTAACTATAGGGGACAAACCAGCTACAAATGGCAGTTAACCAACCAATTTCGTGGGGGATAATAACCAACAATTTCATAGGGAAAACTATGGTCGATGATAGGGGAACCAGGGGGACTAAGGGTGAACTGACCCACTGCCATGTGGTTAGATGTTAATTAGTCATAAATAACACAAGTAGGACCTGATATCTAGTGGATAGCTAAAGATACAGCACCACTAGCCATGAACCTCGTCAGTCCATAAAGTGATATGAATAACGGATGATTAGTCATAGATACGGTGAATGATGATAGATAGATTGATAAATCTATAGATGTATGTGGACTGATGGCGCTAGAGAGAGAGAGATGTATAGATGGTTAGTTGTTAGTCTAAGTTCGAGCTGACATCACAAAAAATGCGGCCCTTGGCCACATATCAGGTACGGAAACTAATAGAAGGTAATTGATGACTATAATAATGGTTATTCAATGGTGGTGAAGTAAGAACCATGGCAACTAACTAACTTATTCCACGCTCAGTATATGCTTGATTGTTAGCGAGGCGTTGGCCGATGGTTCGTTGAAGGCATGGTGCATGGCCAAAACCTGCAGAAGCGTCAAGCCAGTGGGGTGGATGACTGTCCCACTGTTGGGGATGTTCTCGGATAGTTGAACCTGGCGATGAATAGGGGTATACCATCCATGGTGAATCGGTTTCAACCATGACTACTAACCAACCATTGTTTTTGTGGTCCTACGTTTGCTGATCCTACCAATGCGGAACCGAACCTCTATCTCAACTACTGTAGTTTCGTCGAATAAACACATGCAATTAAAGAAAATGAGCAGCATCAACAAATTGTTGATCAGACAAGTTGAAGGCGGTTTTTGTTTTTTCCATCGCGAAGGGTTCGACTACAAGAGGGCATATGGTCCACCACTATAAAACCATTATCATTACGTGTAGTCCACCATCACCAACACTCACTGTCTTGTCATCAACATTGAGGATTGACAATCATAGACTTCACAGATAGCCAGTATTAGAATCATCATTCACAGATAGCGAGTGGTTGATAGTTGATTGTTTACATCAGAAACCACCACTATTGTCAACAATCATCATGATCCAGCAGCCAATCATTCACAGATTATCATCGTTGAATCCACAACCCATTGGATCCAAGGAGAAGCAGCTGGCACCATGGCGTGCCTCAGCACGTGGGCATCCAGCGAGAATGGATGGTAGATAGGGAATCTCAGAAACTGCTTAGAAGATGATGCAGTGTAGACTTTTGGTAGTTCAAGAAAACCTCTTTAGAAAATTATATAGTGTAGATTGGCCGAAGACGACAAGTGAGACAGCAGGCGTCACCAAGTTTTGAATATCGTTCAAGACTTGACTGTGGGGAATCTACCAGAAATACCCCTAGCTGCTCACACCCAAGAATGAGCAAACACATAAAATCGCTCTTGGATTGTCACCCACCAAATTATGTTGATATTGATTTGATTTTACTTGATATTTGCTTATGACCAATAGCCATGTATGAATGTTTCACCCTCAAAATTGGTGGTTCTCGTTGGCTCTACATTTTTGGGAAAATATCGTATGTGGGGTTCAGTTGAAGGATGCCCAACATATACTCGCATCAAATTGGATCCATTTCCATCAAGCCTTACGAGAGAACCTGTTATCGCTGGGGGTCACCGCTGAAAGAATTCAACATCTTAGCAATCACCGCAATCACTCAGTTGCTTGATGGGAACGTTTGCGTTGTAAAGCCGACTGTTTAAACCACTAAGGTGTAGGTATGAACCATTTCTGGGCCACACCAGCCATCAATGGTGAATCCCTAGTTCTAAACCATGCTTCCCCTTGATGTATTTCTGGAACACACCATGGTTCAACAGAGAACTCTTGCTGACCATGTCAACCATTACCAGGTGCACCCAACCAAGTTGACCAAGCCACCTGCCATGGCATGAACCTGCCACGAGGTTTATCGTGGGCCCTGCTCTGGGTGGCTTTATGGCTGCTAGGTGGGCGATGCTGAGATGGTTTGAATGGTCACCCTCCTATGGTGGTGTTTTCCTTTCGGGGTTGCCCCAAGGTGATGGTTGGTTTATACATTCGTGGTGTCTAGAAATGGGGGTTGCCCCAAAGTTGTGGTTGGAATTCAAAGATGCTTGGTTCATTGCTATAAATGAGTAATGAACTCGATGATAATTGGGGGGGCTTGAGAAACACTTATATCAGCGCTTGAAAAAACTACTCTGACAGAAAATCCACCACAGAAATATATCGTCTCCGAGCGTTTTCGTGATAAACATGCTGGTGATATTCCGTTGCCAGGTCACCACTTCGAAACAAGTTCTTTGCAACCTGGTTGGTGGTTTCAAACATTTTTATTTTCAAACATTTGATGACCAAATGGTTGGTTGACATTGCGCATATTTTTCATGATCGGCTGGCTCAACCACCAACCAGCTCCACAAGCTGCTGAACTGGTTGTTTGTTGGTCGGCCCTGGCTGAACACGTGACGTCGCCGCAGGATCTTCGCTGGACCCATGTTCTTCTCCGCGGTCATGAGCGCCTGGGCCGCTCTGCTGTGTCTCAAGGTGTTGCCGGAACCCAAGCCACGACAAAGGCGCCGGGTGGGAGGGCGCGCCTGTCTGGTGAGGCATCCACCTGGTGGGTGATCAAGATCTTGGGGCATCTTGGGGTGTGATGCAACCAGATTCTTGTTGCACCGCTGAATCATTCTTATATGCCGGCCCCAAAAAAATTTTAGAACCGCGCAAAACACAATGATGATGATTTGCGCGTGCGTTCATGAAATGCTGAGATTTCGGCATGCTCAGTTCGCATAGCAAAAAAAAACCATTGAAATCAGCTTGCCGAAGCTGCCAGCGCCAGGGTCGCTGTCGCTGTCGCCAGGTCCGTCGCTGCCAAGGCCGCCACCGCAGCGGGAGCGTCCGCAGACGGAGCGTCTTCGCTCGTCATGGCGGTGCCTGGGCGCGGGGTGAGGAAGCGGGGCGACCAAGGATGGTTGCTGCGTGGTAACCATCGATGATGGTTGAAATGATGTTTGACTATGGTTAATGATGACAATCATGGTGAAAATGGTGTTGAATTATGCTTAGTGATGATTAAGATGGTGCTTAATGATGATGAATGATGGTTATAATGGTGTATAATATTGGTTTGTGACTACTTACCAATATATATAGTTTAATGATGGTTACCCTTTGGCAATCCAACCCGGAAGCTAAGCTAAGCGCCGTTTTTTCTAGGTAAACCAGCTATACATGTTGGAGTTTCCATTTCCAGATTAGTCTAGCAGAGTGTAGTAGTTGTGGTTAATGTTGTTTTGGTCAATGATTCTTGGTAGTCGTGAATGGTGGTTAATTAATAGTTGTGGTTTAATGATGGTTAATGCTTCTGGCTAAATAGTTGTGTTTCATCACGGCTCACCATTTGTTGATACTGGTTAATGGTGGTTGCCAGTCATAGTTGGTCATGGACCATGATTCATGACATGGCCAGTACAGTAAACAGCACCAGAGAATATCATAGAAGGATTATGAAGCACATGTGATTTTTCCATTTGGTGGTTTCTTAAAATAGGGGACCACCCAAGTCATCCCATACTGAGCATCTATGTCAACCCAATGGCTTGGTCGAAACCAGCATCTGACCTCGCATCATCAGGCCATTAACATGTTTGGGCGATGAGGATTGCTGGTGCCACAGCCCTCCACAGGTTGCCTGTTGTAACTCTTGCATATGTAGGATACAGGTTCACACGCAGACATGACACATTCACAGATACATGTGTCAATTGAAATGTACATATTTCTGTCAATGTATGCAAGCTATGGGGTGGTCTTAAATGACCCAAGTTCGGCCTTCCCCGTTACGTTGTTGCAGCTGATGGCACCCTGCGCCATGTTTCACCGTGACCGTGTGCTGCAACGAGGTGCCATTGTTTTTCCTCTCCTTTGCCTGGGCCTGTACGAGGCGATGGCCTGCTATGTTTAAGTATGGCTCAATAGCCCTGGTGAAGCATCCCACGAATGAAGAAACTGAGCGAACTGTATATCTTTCCAAGGAGTTGATGGATGTTTTAGTAGTCGCAAGGTTTGTTTCCTGAAAGTGTTTCTTGTTTGACAAAGGTTTAGGCACAACAAAACTGCTGTGCCGAAGACGCGCTAGTGAAAGATAGGCACCAGAAACATGTTGTGCCTAAGATTTGGGCAAAGCAAAAATGCTGTGCCTAAGACCTGCTAGGGGAAGCAATCATGAGGTAAAAGTTATTTTTTTGGTGGTGGGGGGGGGTCATCGCTTGTTAATCATTTCATCAATTGCCAGTTTCTCCATAGTTGCGAACTTACTTGCTCAATGCTTTCAAATTAATCATGAAAGAGCTCACTCATTCATCGTTCATCATAGTACAGCTCAATTAGTCACTGGTTCGTGATATGTTTATCAATGGCCTCTTAAGGATGGCTGCAGGCCAGGCTCATCAACCATGCAGCAACGAAGAGCTAGGTCTCTTCTCTTGGGCAACGTGCTTCCAGAAAAGTACCCCAAAAGGTTGGCAAGTTGATATGCGGATTCAACAGCTGGTGGCACTCTAATGCCCTAGAAACAATCCCAAGGGCCAACGGAGATCAGTAGGACCCATGTTTTGATTGGCAGGTGGCACCCGGGTGCCATGAGTGCAAATCCGAGTGAGGCCCTGGCAAAAAAGTGATAACAGTGATAACCAATGGTTAGTTCGCCAACAATCAAGCAATGGTGAGCTGGTATCACTAAGCACTCACTCATCATTCATAGGGGCCGGTCTCTTCTCCAAGGCCATGTCAAGGGATTGCCGCTGGCTGAAGTTCCAGCCCGACAAGGGGATCGAAAGCCACCATGATATGTGCTAAACCTGGGAACAGCTGGCCCCAGTTGAGAAAGATAGCGATTTTCAAACACACGTAAGGCAGTTGTGCGCGGCTATTTTGTCCCCCACTGATTTTGAGAAACAGATTCAATGGCTCATCATTTTGACCATTGTTCGTTGATGATGGTCATCACCATTGTTTGTTTGCTGCTTTCAAAGATGTTTTTTTTAACCATACCTATATAGATATATTTGGGGATGATGGCTTCATATTTTCGGGCCCCGTGGCAACATTGCCCACCGACCTGATTGTTATTTGACCATTCTCATCGCCATTAGTTGCAGTCTTGCAAACTAATCTGGAAGATAACAATCATCATTTTTAGAGGTAAAGCCATTATGAGTAGTGGATTTTACTTCCAGCTTTTTTTGCCGGAGTGTATATCCAACATGTTCAACACATTTCAAAAGTATATTCATCATAGTAGTCTACACAAAACCATCCTTTTTTACCCAACATCTTCAAAACTACATCTGCTCATCCTCCAGTCGACTGATCCTTCCCCACGCCCCCCTTGTTGCGACACGGCTTCCCCGGCGGTGCCCCGGCTCCCGCCGTCGCACGGGGCGCAGGACCTGCTTCCACTCGTATTTTCCGCTGCTTTTGACGCGGCGCTTCGCCTTGCCGCTGACGAGTTTGGGCTCCGTTCCGGGAGCTCAGCCGGGTGAGGCGAAGGTGGTGCTTGGGAAGGTCTACGTGTCATGGATATGGTGACTAACGACTAATGACCAGTGACTAATGACGAATGACTAATGAATCTAATGACTATATTTGATGAACAAATGAATTGATCACTAATGACTAATTAATGATGATGAGGACTAATGACTGTGATGACAATGCTGTATCATTGCATAAAATGGCTGAGAATGATCGAATGATAGTGGTTTATCATGGCATATTGTTTGCCGGCTAATATGCGCGGTGAGTAGCATGATACCGGTGGTGATTTATAGAGGCGTTCTCCGTCAGCTGGAATGGTCATTGGCTGGATTGGGTGGATTGTAAGAAGCAGAATTTCATGAACTTACCCTCTGGGAGGGGCGCGGGGTCGTGTATCCCCCTAGGACCCTAGGATTGGGGTCGTGTATCCCCCTGGGATTGGGGTCGTGTATCCCCCTGAGAATTTGAGATATCTGTGCTCCCTGGCGCTCACAGTCAACGGTCCCCACCCCGTTCCCGCCCCTGTCCCCATGTCCCCCCCATGTCCCCTAAACTGAAAACCTAAAGGGTCGAACATCCAACGACTAACCCCGTGTCCTACAAAGTGTACCCATGTCCCCATCCTTTCTCATGTCCCCACCCTGGTCCCAATCTCTTTTCGGCCCCTGTCCCCTGTGTCCCCCCCATGTTCCCTAAACTGAAAACCTAAAGGGTCGAAATTTTCATGGGTTCTTCAGAGGCGCGAGATGGGTAGGGGGATGGTTGACCCCAATTTCAGTGGGATGGGTGACCCCTGGAGTGGGATGGATGACCTCAAATGATGCAGGGGGATGGATGACCCCAATTTGAGTGGGATGGATGACCCCCCTGCCCTCTGGGGAGTCCTAAGCTGGAAGCATCGCCATGTTTGTAGGTAAATATAGGTAAAACATGGTAAAACCAGGACAAATGGTGGATTTACGATTTTCCGTGCGACTAGGTTAGTTTGCCAGAGCGTTTTTCGGTGGATCACTGACCGCTTTGACAGTGCTCTGCGGGCCAACGAGTACCGCCATGTTGACATCAGCCAAGCCATGGCTAGCTGGTTGGTTCATACTGGAAAGATCTGTGAACGCATTTCCCCGGAACGGCGAATGCGAGCAGACTACCAGGGCCACTACCAGTAGCTTTGCTTCTGCATGTTTTTGCCTAATTACCGCGGCAAGGGCACAGACCCTTTCAAGCACAGAAAGAAAGAAAGAAAGAATCACTGACCGCATAGCAGTACAGTAGCTATTGACCATAGCTCATGCATCATTTCGAGATTCTTGGCATCGGTTCCTGCCCGCCCAAATGGATAGCTGGTGGATCGAGCCATGGCAGGGTTCGCTGCAGGGGGTAATTGAATTTTCACTGTAAAAAGAATCAACCAGATTGATGATCAATACCAGATTGATGACAACCAGATCTATAGGGGTCATTGAATTATCACTGTTGATTACCACTATGATGATAGATCAATTATGATAATAACATATGATAACCATGATGGATTCACATTTCGGGACTCGTTTTTCAACTAGGAGTGTGAAGGCACCCTCAGGGGTTTTGTTTTATCCTGAGAGCATGACCGGGCTCCTCCCCTTAGCAGAGCCGGAATCGTCCCTTAGCAGAGCCGGAATTCGTGACTGACAGAGTCCCGGAGTCCTCGAGTGAAAATGACCAGCTGTCAAATCTCAGAGGAAAACAAAAACGACTCAAATTGACGAGAAAAAGTCAGAGCCATCCATTAACTATACAAGCATCAGCTAACATAAATCAATAGTATTGACCATCATTCCGTACTCAACATCAACAAACCATCATGAACATTCATCAACTATCAACTAGCCATCAACCACTCGCTCACGATATAACCAGCAAGCAGCACCCCTTGCTGACTCAGCATCCGATGAGGTTCTCACCGGGATTTCCCTGCTGGTGGCCATCGTGGCTCGACCGACTCCCTGCTGCGCTGCCGTGGCAAATCAGCCATTCTAATCAATCATAACCAGTAGAAACCGCTACCCTCCGGTGAACTAAGATTGCAAAATCACGAGCGTATTTTTGGAATGGCTCATATCCACCAATCAGTTATGCACAATTGATGCTTGTAAACAGAAATGAGAGAGCGGGAGGACATGAATGATCAGCGCTTATCTTCAGATGTTCTTGATTTGCGATGCACACAACATAATTTGCACGCGAAGAAGAACGAGCACCAAGTAGATGCTTTTGCGTTGGGCATTCTGTTGGAACGTTCAGCACCCGTCAGAAACCGGCTTATGCCTTTCGCCCCGAAGACAACAACCCACAGTGGACACTCAGAAACCCGGCGGGTCAGCCGCTCGAACTAACACAAACGACCAACCACCATGGGTTGATATTTGTTGCTTGTGAACAATAATGAAACCATCATCAATGATGGTCATAATGCCACTATGGTTACTGCATGAGATGTTATGAACCATCATAGACTTTTTATTGGCTAGTACCATTTGATGGTTATGTTGGGGCATACCTGCAGACCTGAATGACGCTGGTTGGAGCCATGACGGATCCTCCGTTGACGCACGACCCACTGAGCGCCATGACGACAGGTCCAGGTTTGCTTCTTCGAGCGCTGCAGAAAGCGCAGCTTGGACGCACCAGCACGGCACGGCTCTGTCCACAAGTGCTGGCGAGCAACGGGGTCACAGGTGAGCGGCAAGGACAATCACAACAACTGATACTTCACTGCTCATTGTTTGCTGCAGATTCCTGGGAGGTGGTGAAAGTGAAAAGCCTGGCTTCAGGAATTGGATGGACTATCATGTGAGGTTTGTTTCCCAGTTGTTTTCTTGGTGCACCATAACGGGGATGTGGTCATTGGCAGCGATTGAGGATATGGCTTGGAAAGGACCATGATGTTGGGAGCCTTCTTGGTGGTCGCCGGCATAGGATTCTGGGCAGCGTAGCACGGGGGTAGCGGGGATGTTGGGTCACAGAGCCAGCTCGAAGAAAATAGCGCTGCTGAAAGAGCTGTGCTTCTGGATTAAAAGGATGAATGTGAGTTGTCTTTGGTCAAAGTGGTGCAACCACATTGCCGCTTTTCTCAAGGTTAAGAGGTTTGGATATGGTGGTTTCTTGAAATGGGGGTACCCCAAAAAAGGTTGGTCTATTACTATAAATGGTGAATAACTGGGATGATTCACGGGGGGCCTATATATTAAGCCAATATTAACCAGTTATAGCAGTAAACCATATGGTCAACCATATGCTTAGAAACCAAGTATAAATTATGTGGTAACCACCACATGGAGGTTTCTCAAATTCAATGACGAACCAACCATATCTTCTATAGTAGGGGACCTTTATATATAAAACCAAGATGAACCAATATTAACAATTTATAGTAGTAAAAACCAACCATATTTTCTATTTTCAGAAATGGATTAACCAATATTAACCAACCATATTTTGAGAAACCACCATATTAACCACCATATGCTTGGCATGTCTTCGGAAGCGGCCGGTGGGGGTGGCACCAGCAGCGGTGTCGCAGGAGGTTTGGTCACTTGGCCCGGCGACGCCGCGCTGTCGAAGCTCTTCGCCTCCGCGGCGGTCTACGGCGCAGGAGCGCAACGGGGGTGGGGCGGGCGGTGGATAGGTGGGTTTCAGGGTGGGTTCAGGGGTGGTTAGGGTGGGTAAGTGGTGGTTAATGGTTGGTTAAGGGTGGTTAGTGGTGGTAAACGGAAAATAATTCCTCAAAAAAACGGAAAAATATCCCAAACCTAGCGAGAACCCTTGTTAATGGTTGTTTCAGTGGTTGTTCCAGCTGGTTGGTTGGTGAATGGTTGGGCAACTAGTTGTTTAATGGTTGGTTATAGTGGGTTATAGTGACGGGTTGGTGAATCCATGGTGCGTTGATGGGTTGGTGTATGGTTATATACTTAGTTGATGTTGCTAAACATGTTGATTAATGGGTTCGTCGAATGGTGAATGGAAGTGCTTTGATCGGGTGGCTTATGGATGTTTATGGTTAGTTTCTGTTGGTTAATGGTTGGTGAATGAGTGGTTGGATGGGTAGTTCGTGTTGATCACTGCTTGCTGAATGGTCTTGAACCAAAATAGCTAATGGCTTCATGGCTTGATTAATGATGTTTTCTTGTGGCTCATGACGCTTCAATGTTGGAAGAATGAAGATTAGCCACAGCCTCCGGGGTAAAGTTGCACAGAATGGCTACATTGGTTCAGTAATCAACCCTTATGCTGAAGTATCAATTGGTGATAAATGGCAATTGCGGCAATGGTTGCCAGACTGTATGTGATACTTAAATGGTTGCAAGGTGAATCCTCAAAAGTCATGGGTATAGTGGCTAGTCAACCAAGGATTGCGATGTTGCTTAACAATGCTTCATGCTCCCCCATGATGATTTAGCATGATTTAGCAATATAATGTAGTTAATTGTTAGTATGCATGATGGATGATATGGTTGATCTTTTTCATGTCGAACAACTCATAGCTACGCTGCACTGCTCCAAGAATGACGTAGTGATCTTTCAGAGAATGGTTAGTTTCAATGAAAAGAATCAACGGTTGAATGAGTTGTTTAGCCAGATTTTTCTTGCAAAAAGCATGCTCTGGATGGTCACTAAGGCGGCAGTAGGAATCATGTATGTGGCTGATCGCCAAATGTGGTTGTTACGGTGCTGTTTTCATGTTGCACGAGGCTGGGTTCACCTGATAAAACGATCTCAGGACCAGCACCTGTTGTGATTGTTTGGCATTCAAAAAGAATATCATGATAGTGGCCATCTTGAATCTTCATAAACATCACCAGTATGATTCAACTCTGGCTTGGTCATAAACCATCATTCCCCGTAGGTAAACCAGGTCTCTTCCCAGCTCCACTGCTTCAGATTACATGGCGGTTACGGCCCATGATGCACTACCCATGGTGTACCAAATGACCAACCATCCATCAACTCAACTAATGGATTCAACTCAACTCAACCAACCTCAACTAAGCTTAACCAACCTCAACCAACCTCAAGTAAGCTTGACCAACCTTAACTAACCTCCACCCACCCTTAACCAAGCATCCATCAACCAGCAACCATCACTTAACCAACCACAACCCACCACTGCGACCCTCAACCAATGGATCACAACAGCACAGGTTCGGCCTTGGTCTCCCCCGCTCTCCCGGCCGCACTGGTGCGCTTTGCGCCGGAGGGGCGCACGGGGTTCTTCATGGGCGACACGGCTACCGCGATGTCGCGAGGGGGGATGGTGGGGTTGGTGAGGTGGATCCAGGGTCAAGTAATGCTTGAGTGATTTTAAGTGATGGTTAGTCAGGGTGGTTATGGAAGTTTAAGTTTTTGATGTAGTCAAGGTGGTCAATGATGATTCTTTGATGTTATTTGATGGCTGACTGGTGATGATGGTCAACGAAGAAGGCTGATTTTTGGTTGATGATGGTTCGTTAGTTGATGGTTCATGATAACTCACAGACGGCTAATATTACGGCAAGACCCTATGGTTTGCCCGTGACCACAAGACCTGCCCAGAAGTGAGTCTTGTCAACTGTTCAAAACCCTGCGCAGGCCCGTTGTTTTGAATCTCTGAGAATCAAGAAGCCCTAACCCTAAACCCTAAAACCCGAAAACCCTAAACCCTAAAACCCTAAACCCTAAAACCTTAAAACCCTAAACCCTAAAACCTAAACCCTAAAACCCTAAACCCTAAATCACTGCGTATAGCCAGTGTTTCTCACTGATTCTTCGAGCAATGTTCAACACGCACAAACAGCTGTGGTTTGCCCTCCGGGCAAACCACGGGGTCTGCGCGTAATATTAGATCGTTGATTGGTGAATTGATGATTTGTTGATTGTTGATTGAGCGTACTTCATCTTGGTAAACTGATGGGTTAATGCTCGATAATGGATGGTGAACAAGCACAGTTTGTGGTGGATACTCATTATTCAACAGTGGTTGATTCATTTCTCAGATGTACATACGCATTGTTGGCGGAGAAAAAAAATAGCGTTCGATGGTGGTTAATTGGTGGTTACTTGCTGGGTGATAGTGAATATTGATCACCAATGTTCGATAAGGATGGGGTCATGAGTGGTTGATTACTGGTGAAAAGTGGCCAGCAAGCAACAACGAGGGTAAACAATGCTTACTGGTCGGTCAATCGTTGATAATGGTTGCTTGATATGGACAATGATTAACTCAGAAACACATGATTTTAACAATGTCGGCATGATGCTGGTTGATAGTGGTTGAGTACACTAGCTTTTACTAAGGATGGCTTGACAACATTCATGATTATTCATGATTGCGTGGATGTTTGCACTAACGATGGCACCAAGAAGCACGTGGTTTCAGAGGTGACCATATGTACGGAGACTAGGGCACACAAGTCCAACAAAATCCTTCCCACGTTCATGCTTCGGTAGTTGAACCATAGCCAAATCACAGGCGAATCCTGATTGACCATGGTGATACCATCATGGACCACGGCTAAACCATGGGTGTTTAACATTGAGTGTGCCATTTGTTGTGCTCAAACTATCCTTGTTGATGCTCACCTGCACCTGAGATTTACATCCCGCGTCAGAGGGTCCCTATCCTACGTTGTGTTGGCCAAGCTGAAAGTAGCACCACATATCACCACGGACCTCTTTGGAACCAGAACTAAAACCATAGGTCTATCTCTGGACCTGGTGCTTCTCTTTGCGATCCCGCACGTGTCTTCCCGTTTTTGCTATGGTTGGTTCGTGGTTCGTAAACATTCACAACCAATGATAGGATGCAAATATTTTCTCCACACCTGTTATTGTATCTTATTCATTCTTATTTCATAGATAACCCATACTGGTTTGGGAGATTTGGCATCACCAGTTTTACTTTTTCTGTCCATTATCCGCATAGGCATGTCACACCCCGACAGGTGGGAGTCCCACTTTCTGGCCTAGGCGTCGACTCGGTGATAGTGAACTTCGGTCGCATCGTGGCGCCCTCCATCTTTGGTGCCCTGGCTGGCATGACCCCATCATGAGATCCCAGGATCGCAGGTTCAGCCTGTCCTCAGGGATCATGGGCTTCGATTCAGGTGCTGAAAAGTTAGGTGGTTCAAAGCCTAGGTTTCTCAGCTGATTACTTTCATGCGGATCAAAGTTAGCTTTGCTGGTCTTAGCTGCTTCTCTTCAGCAGGGACTTGTACCAATTGTACCCCCAGTGATTCATGGCACATCCTGCCTGATCATCGAACAGCTATCAGGAATTTGATACCCAAATAGTTCTTGGTAACGAACATGTCTCTGCGCAAATTGAATTCTTTACCATTTATATCTACACAATTTGCACTTCTCATGAACACTCGGAAACGCGTATATATTAATTTCAGGTCTTGGCACCCACCCACACACATACATTCTCTCACACACACATAATAGATATATATATATATATATATTGCTGAATCAGCCCTGGTAGCAGCCAAAACTCGAAAGGACCACAGGTCCTGCAGCTGTCCTCAGCTTTTTCCACGAACCACGCCTATGGCTCGACCAAAAGATCCGGCTGCGTCCCACGCAGCACCGCAGTCTAGCCCCCAGGCTATCTGGGCCGAACACGGCTGCAGGTGATTTCACCTTACAACGCGATGGCAGCTGACACCGGTGACAAAGACACCCAGTTGGCTTTGATCCTATGGTGATCAGTGACGAAAGGTGGAATAAACACACTCCTAAAAAACTATAAAAACTTTTAATTAATGTCCATGGCAGTGACATGTCATGCACGACTCAGTAGAACTCTCGGTACCCGTGGAACGGTGGTACCAATCATGTTTAGCTCTCTTGTCAGCACGTTGTTTCAAAATTTCGTGAACATCATAAAGAATACACTGGCCGACACGGAGAAAATTACGAAGAGTCGTGGTGTCCATGTCCTTCGTCAGTGCATCCGCCATTTGGGCGGCGGAGTGCACCCATTTCACCACTATCCCTTCTTTCAAACGATCGCGGATTACCAGGGCTTCGAGAGTAGTCCGGTGTTCGGTACACTGTGGAATCGAAGTCTTTTGGAGCAAGTCATACAAGCTTTTGCAGTCAACAACCGCGAAAGCTGGATGAAGTTTGGGAAGAGTGGTCTCTGGTGTCTGCCATGCAACGGAGGGGCAGATTATCCATGCCCAGTGTATCCTGATCCAGCTCAAAAGGTCCAAGGCTCCCGACAATGCATACGTTTCGGACGCCAGCGTACTGGCCACAACCCTATCAATCTTCTTGGAGAACCAAACTATGGGGCTAACCGGAGCAGACTGGCTCAGATTGACTTGATGATTGGTGGCTAGAATAAGGCATCCCTTTTGAGAGTTGGCTTTCTCACGGGTCGCGAAAGCGGCATCCGAAAACGACATGAAATGCACATCTGTCGGTGGGATGGATTGGATCCGAATTTGGACATCGCAGAACTTTTTGGCATCTTCCAAGAGCCGATTTCCCTGCAACAAATCTCGAACTGTGGCATTTGTGATCTTTGCCTGCAGAAGACTAAGTCTACACGACAGATCCGGCCGAGTATTTGAGGCCGCATATTGCAATGACCCTATCAACCCACGAAAAGCTTGAAGTTCCTCTTTGGTGATGGGACTGGTTGGCTCTTGTCGGCGATTTCGGGCTACTGAAATGCTGGGAATGTTCTGGATATAGTCTCGCTGGCTGATCAGAATGTCTCCGTTGGTTTCCTGATGGATCTGCAAACCGGTGAACACAAATGACCCTTGTCGTTTGTTACCAAATGGGAACCGAGACTCTAATTGTTCTATTGCTTTCTGGAACACCATGTCACCTCCTCCAATACCATCGTCCACGTGCACTCCTAATATGCCATGGATGTGGCTGGCCATGTGCGAAGGATTGTGTGTCGGAGAGGATGTAGAGGCAGAAGAGGGGGTCTTTGGGAGTATGAAGAGGCATGGGTCCATTGGGGACATGATAAAGCCCAGATTGAGCAACGCTGTTTTGAGCTCAACATACCACAACAGCGGGGCATTTATCAAACCATATGCTCCTTTGAGCAATTCACAAGCTTCAGAACTATGGAGGCCCATGAGGGTTCTCATTTCTTCAGGGGGTTCTATTCCAAGGATCCTAGAGTCTTGGCGGGTGCCCCGCCAGGATGCTGTGCGGATATCGAAGGACCGTACGGTCCAGCGATGACTTGCGATGGTTTGCAAAGCAAGCATTCTGGAATCTTTACCCAGAGTCGGAGCGGGGCATTTATCAAACCATATGCTCCTTTGAGCAATTCGCAAGCTTCAGAACTATGGAGGCCCATGAGGGTTCTCATTTCTTCAGGGGGTTCTATTCCAAGGATCCTAGAGTCTTGGCGGCTGCCACGCAAGAACGCTGTGCGGATATCGAAGGACCGTACGGTCCAGCGATGACTTGCGATGGTTTGCAAAGCAAGCATTCTGGAATCTTTACCCAAGGTCGGACTATCACGGTCCAGAGTTTCTAACTGAGGGTCCTCGAATCCTAAAATGACCAACCTTGCTTTGGGTTTCTTGGACATTCCGATTTCTTTCTGTTCGATCTCATCTATAGGCTTCCAATTCAGGACCCATCGGGTTCTAAGAAGTTGACCTTCGGGAATCTTTCCTCTGGAGATTCTACGAACTGTTTCAGTAGACAACCATGATTCAACCTCCTTTACTTTGGCTTTCCGGAAGAGTTCCTTCTCAGCGGTACTGAGTTCACTCATTCGGACTTCGGTCTTCTGACGTTTCGCGGCAGAGGCAAGGAAAGCTTCTTGATCGGAGAACGACTTTTGCATACATTGGGTTATCTCTTGGAAGGAAAGGGCGATTTCAAATCGAACACATGTTTCGGGGGGTTCTTGGGTTTGGCTCAACAACAAAGCAGCGTGAGAGGGAGGTACGTGCTTCAAGGTGAACTCTGTGTGTCCTGTCCACAGTTCAGGAAAAGAGAGGTGAGCATTCATGCTGCCATACCATAAATCTTGTTCTTGGAAAGAAATGCCATTTCGATAAACTCCAGATGTGTGACGATTGCTCTCTAATTCCTCTAAAGGCACTGGAATGTCACAACAATCTGATGGCATGAATCGCTTCAATCGAGGGCGGACATGATGTCTAATCAGCTTCATGTCACGAATCTCCCAATAATCTTCATGGTGATGGACAGTAACAAGCTCATCATCATCATCTTCTATTCCGGGGATAGGTATATCAACCCCTGATGGTTCATGCTGGTGATCTGGTGTCTCCGGAACATCCGAGACGGGTTCCCGGTCCGGCTGGTGATCTGTTCCTTCGGGTGTGTCGACACCGGAAGAAACTTGCGGTGGAATCTCTCCTGTTTCAAGAGAGTCCAGCCTGTGGGGAACTGTTCTTCTGGTCTCCGGATGATTTCCACTGGAGCTGTCGTCGGAAGGAACGTTCACGTTCTCAACTCGAGGCTGCTCAGATCCTGGAGTCTGGGACACCTGGTTGTGATATTGGAAAACACCACTGTTGATGGAATCCTCAGGACCAGAAACAGGATTACCTCTTTCTAGCTCACGGGAGCTAGCAGTGCGGATGTGTTCGGGGGGAAGTCGATACAATCGTGTCATATGACTTACCCAAACCACATTCGGATGCTCATTCATCAGCACTCTACCAGGACCCTGCCACTTACCTTGTTCAACCTCTGAACCAGGTCTCCAAAACATCACTGAGTCTCCAACATTAAAGTTCATGCGATGTGGTCGGGATCGAGAGTGCAAAGCTCTCCGCAGCGCTTGACATTGATCGGCTCGGATGAAAGCTAACTGAGCGGCTTGTCGCTTAGCCAATTGTGCAAGGAACCTAGTCCCATCCATGTTGTGTTCATCAAGGGCTAAGAACTGAGATACAATCGTGTCATATGACTTACCCAAACCACATTCGGATGCTCATTCATCAGCACTCTACCAGGACCCTGCCACTTACCTTGTTCAACCTCTGAACCAGGTCTCCAAAACATCACTGAGTCTCCAACATTAAAGTTCATGCGATGTGGTCGGGATCGAGAGTGCAAAGCTCTCCGCAGCGCTTGACATTGATCGGCTCGGATGAAAGCTAACTGAGCGGCTTGTCGCTTAGCCAATTGTGCAAGGAACCTAGTCCCATCCATGTTGTGTTCATCAAGGGCTAAGAACTGAGAACTGTCTTCTTCATTGCTGTTGCATGTGGGAATCCGACGGGCTTTGCCTAAAACAAAAATCTCAGGAGTGTATCCTGCATGTCGGGACATGGCGTTCTTCGCATTGCATAGGAATTGGAGTCCTTGATCAAAATCTTCAGGGGTGCTTACATCATGATCTTCTTGATATTTGTCCAACATATTCTGAAGAAGTGCTCCATGACGTTCAGCCCGTCCGAGCTGCCAGTGTGCCCCGGTGGGGAGCACGGTGCTGCGAATGTCCTGACTCTGAAGGAACGTCGCCATGGTTTCACTATTAAACTCCGTGGCACTGTCAAACATGATCTCTTTGGGTGGTCCTGCCCAGCGCAGCCATCCTTGACGAAAGCACTCGATGAAACCAGCAGTGTCTCTTTGGAAGTACGGTACCGCAACATGAAAATTAGTAGCATGGTCAATGAAATGATAGAAGTGGTGTATTTGACCATGTTTGTCCTCCCAATCAACACCGTCACACGATATCAGGTCATTAAACTCTCTGGCTGGTCTCAAGTGACAAGGTCGAGAGATCTTGGGCAGCTGGCGCTCAAAGCACACGTCGCAGTGAAAATCTTGGACAGCATGGGATATACTCTCTGACCACCCGGCTCGTTCAAGAGCTCTCTGAAGTGACTTCACATCCGGATGTCCTAAGTTCCGATGTAACTTAGCGATCTGAGATTGTATGTTCGAGGGCAACGCTCGGAACAAAGGTCCATGATCAGGTGTGTGGATTCGATTCTCAGGCACCTGTACATCCGATTTTCTTCCAACCTCAACTATCATGCGTTGTTGTGGTGTTTCACTTGGAGGTGGTTCTGCCTTGGGTGGATCAAAGACGTCGGGCCCATCTGATTCTTCTGTTCGAGTGCAGTTCTTCTTGGCTGGGTTTTCTTCTTCAACGGAGGGACTTGAAAGAGGGTGCTTGGGATTGTTCCTCTCCTGATTGGTTGGTCTGGCAAACATCGTGACAAGGATACGAGATGGAATTCCCTGGCGCCTCATTTTGCGTTTGGATAAAACATCCCATCGTTCCCAGGTAGCATCCATATGAAATCGGAGATCCGACCGTCTTTTTCCAAAGGATCTTCTAAAGGGTGCTGCTTGTTTAGACATGGATGCGGGTGGTCCAGGAAGTCGGTCTATCCCTCGGCAAGACTCCACATGGTGAAGGTGCATATTCGGAAACAGATCCTGGAGGTCTTTCAGCAACGCACCATCCCGGAGCGTGATCTTACCCACACGAGGAGTGATAGATTCAATCTTTCCAAGGAGTTGAGACACTTGCTGATGCTGATCATTTGCACTGTCAACATGATATCTCTCCGGAGGTGACTTCGTGCCAAGCCGACGGCGTTTGGGTTCGGGTTCATCCTGTGAGGCACAAATTACATGCTGGAACGCCAGAGTGAGTGCATCGACTGACTCTGTGGGATGTCGATTTTCCTCGCTACGGAGACTGCTCAAAAGGGCCCTACTCACCTTTCTGCCAAAAACAGAGGTGTACAGTTCAGTGAACTTCGTCAAAGGGATTCTGCCATTATCTTGGGTTCTACAGCTCCCTTGGATGACATCATGATCATGTTGTGATTTACACTGATGTTGTTCGATCATCCGATGCAAGATCTGAGATGTGGTGAGGATTTGAGTCCTTTTCTTCAAATAAGCATGGGTCTCCGGATGACGCAGGGCACCGGCGGTACACATGTCACACACTGCTCGAAGGGTGTGAAGCATCAGCATGTTCATTTCATTCTGAAACACAAGTTCAGATCCCATGGGCTGTTCCAAATGAAAATGATATCGAGGTCCTCTCCATACTTGGAGTCGCAGCAGTGCGTCACAGATCATCAAATGCACATTCTCAGCTTGTTGGTCTGCCAAAATTCGGGCCGCTAGCTCACGAGATTTCTGAGCATTGAGGTGATTCCAGCCACTCCATGGTCCGCATTTCGGGGATGTCCATACATGACGGGGACGACAAATCCATAACATGTCATACAACTTGCAGCGACCAAGATAATTACTTAGATCTCCCTGTTTCAACCCGAAACGACGTGCTGTGAGACCTTGGTGAGAGGCTTGCTCGGTGAGCTGGCTTCCCGAGGAACAATACACTTCCAAAAGATCAATCCCCGGTTTACAAAAATGCTGGTGGATTTCTTCCTGTCGATAGACCTTGAAACGTCGTTTCCAATATGAACACATCTCTTGAACAATCCAGTTCTTGTGGGGCTCATGTGTCGAGAGGAGATCATGGAAGTAGGCAGAGTCATGCACTACATCTGAGTGTGCACAGAGAACACATTGGGTGCCATGAGCATCGAACGCCATTGACCGGCTCAGTTCTGGTGGCCAGGAGTCAAGTTCAGGAGGTGGTTGGTCATCTCCTGCATCTGCTGGAGGACTTGTGCCATCGAGTGCTCCAGACGGTCGATGCGTTGGCGTTGCTCGTCCTGGTGAGTCACCTGAATCCATTTCTCCGTGTCGGGTTCGATCATCTCTTCCTCCGATGATGGGATCTCCGGGAACTCGTGGATCTCTGGTTCCGGGAGTGTCTTCGGATGTGAATTGGACCCTTTTGCTCGGGACTTGCTCTTGGGCTGGGCCATCGCTGCATTGGTCTCCGAGACTTCCACATACTTCTGGACATAGTGGAGGAAACTCTTGTGGTTGGAGAGAGGGTTGTCTCCGTATGTTCCCACGAACCAACTCACATACTTTGGATCTTCCTGAATCACTTTGGAGAAGGGTTGGCCTTTCTTGGCCGTGCCGAAGGGGATCCGGAGGTTTCCCAGTTCCTCCAAAGTCATCTTTTCGAACCCGGCATGAATCTCCTCCTTCTGGCCGGCATTGGTCTTGCGAAAACGTTCGGCCAACTGGGCTCCCTTCGAAAGAGACATGTCGAGATGCTGGGGAATGAACTCGAACGGTCTGACTAGTGAGTGGTGTACTCGTGCCGATAGCTTGCTGAGATGGTGGCGATTGTGATTTCATTTCCTCGCGATCATGGGATTGCGACATCTCATCAACATGAAAAACGGTATCAGCTGGCAAACGAGACTCCTCAGACCTGACATGTTGGCTTTGTTTCACTAATTCCCCAAAATCCAAAAGGTACAACCGCTTTTCAGACAGCTGAAGTGGAAGAGTCTTCTCGAGAACTTGGAACGTGATTCGGTCATGTGCAGTGTCAATCTGTGCTTTCAGCGTTCTAAACAAATTGTTTGACAACAAGAAAGGAGTGTTTGTATCAACAACACAGATCTTTATCCACCATCGTGACAATGGAACCAACACAGCTTTCTTACACAACACAGTACTGCTGTTACCGAACTTGAACATGGTCTGGCAAGGCACTTCTCGAACCCGTTGCTGTATCTCCTTGGGAAGGGAATCCATTACACTCTGCAGCTGAGCTTGTCCGATGACAGATTGACTGGCTCCTAAATCCACTATTCCTAGGGATCCATGGCTAGCAAACATGACATCAGCTTTGGGCTCGGGAATCGTTCCGAGTGACTCACTTGGTGGAGTCTGCTTGGCACGTTCGACAGGCTTTGCGTTCGGATTGGCCGTGGTTTCACCGGCCTCAGATTGATCCTGGGGGCTATGCTCAGGGTTCAGTCGACTGCGAAGGCTAGGCATCAGCCTGTGCATGTGCTGGCGGAAGGAGGTGGCATTGAAACCACCCTCTGGGCTCCTACGGATCTCTGACATGTCATGTTGGGTTTTACTTAGATGGTGACAAACTGCCATGGAGAAATCTTTGTACATTGTGGAAGGTCTGTACAAACGACGTCCGGCCTGCGAAGACATCGAGATCATGTCACCCTCATCGTCGGACAGGTCGATTACCACAGTTCCAGCGAAAGCTCCTCCTTCTTTGGTTGCCGGGGTTGCTGAGTTCGAATTGCCTCCGTTGGTAGCAAACCGAAGAGGACATTCAGCTCGCCAGTGGCCACGCTGCCCACAGCGTCGACAGTTACTTTCCATGATGCGAACTGCTAGGGGTTTGCGATTCTTTCCTGGGAATTTTCCTTTCCCTTTCCCTTTGGCACCTTTGGATCCATCCCGAGAGGGAGGACCCCAGAATCCTCTGTTCTTGTTCTTGTCGGTGAGGCGCTTGCGAGCTTCCATGTAGCTTGCCAGGCAAGCTGCTGCTTCTGAATCATCTTGAAGAACGTCGATGATCACGTCCTCGAATTGAAGACAGGTTTGAGCATCTGTGTCTCCTTCCGTAGCCATCCATTCAATGAAAGAGTCATCGCTCTCTCCATAGAAGATCAGCTCATCTTCCGGCAGGGTGGTGGAGCTGCTGGGGAACTCCTCTTCCTGAGCCAGATTGACGTCATAGGTTTTGGTACGATTGGAAGCCTTACCAGCTCCTCCTTGTACTTCATGGAAGAAACGTGAGCCCAACAGCTTCAATGCGGAGACCACGTCGTCATAGGCCAACGTCCCGTTGGAGTCGATGATCAATTTCTTCTTGTCCTCGCTGGCTAAGGAGGAATTCCTCAAAAGTACGTAGGCACGTACTTCCTTCAGTCCGGTCTTCATGGCTAGGAGTTCTTCAAATTGGTGATCATGTCTTGCTAAGTAGCTTTCATTGGTTTCATCCTGCTTCTGTGTCGTGGAGTAGATGGCTCTCTCAAAGCGTTCGAACTTCTCCTCGAGCTTTGAGCGACCCCAAATGCCGCCTAGAGCGGTCACCAGAGCCTTGACTCCATCCAACGAGTTCTCCTTCAATTTCGCGGCATCGATCCGCATCACTCTTTTGAATGAGGATCCTTCGCACATCATGGCTGCGCGAGGAGCCAGTTGTCCAAGGTGTTCCTGGGGCCATAGTTGTGCCAGGAACTCAAGCTTCTTGGCGTACTCATTGATGTCCGTCTCTCCGGGACGAAATGCTGGGATTTGTCCCCATGGTAGATGTGAGAGGCTGCCTCCTGTGGGCGTGCTTCCACTTGACGGCATCCTGGATCTCCCTGCTTCCAAATGCGCGGACAAAGGCACTTGGCAGGCGGTAGCTCCGCTACCAGTGCTGAATCAGCCCTGGTAGCAGCCAAAACTCGAAAGGACCACAGGTCCTGCAGCTGTCCTCAGCTTTTTCCACGAACCACGCCTATGGCTCGACCAAAAGATCCGGCTGCGTCCCACGCAGCACCGCAGTCTAGCCCCCAGGCTATCTGGGCCGAACACGGCTGCAGGTGATTTCACCTGACAACGCGATGGCAGCTGACACCGGTGACAAAGACACCCAGTTGGCTTTGATCCTATGGTGATCAGTGACGACAGGTGGAATAAACACAATATATATTCATTTTTTTGTATATACATACATTAGCCATTCTTCAAAAAACCATCAAACACATCATTTCCACCCTCAACAGGTTCCACAGCCATCTCATCGGCTCATCCTATTTGCACCAGGCCTGCTGCTCTTCAGCGACTACGCCACCATGTGCTTGGGCCCCGCCAAGGTTGCTACAGCTGCCAGCCACTAGGAACTGCATCTGGAGGGCACCGGTGGGTTGTGAAAATCGCCTGTGTTTGTAGGTTGCAGCTGGGTATGCCCATGGCCATGATGGTACAAACCATCCAATAATACTAATAGCAATCTGGATGGTGCTCTTAAACATTGTTTGTTTTTCCTAGCAATTATCAGCACATGGTTGGTTGACTGATATTTTACACGGGGTTGAAACCACCAATCATCAATTATGAATGGGAAAAGTACCATTTTCGGGTGGGACATCATTTATGACAAAGCCAACTTCCTGCACCATTCGTGCCTCACCCCTTGATCCTGCTAGAGAACTGCCGATGTTGGATCTTAGCATCGAACTCAAAAAGGATCGCTATCATCAACCAACGTGCGCCAAGAGGCAACGATTTTCTCATCACTGCTTTGGGGCGATGAAATGAACTCAGCCAAATACACTTTGTAAACTGGAGTCGGGGTCCTTGTTGCTTGGGGCCATTTTTGAGCAGGGAGTTGCATATTCGTGCCATGTGTCCGCAATCAGCCTGCATCCATGCTGCATGATTCTTTTTAAGGCTCAGTTAGGCTCACTTAAGATTCATTAAACGGCACAATTGTGGTGGTCAAAAAGCCCTAGCGTGAGTGGCTTATGGCTGACTACCGTAACTGTTCATCCCCATCAACTAGGCATTGTTGGTGTGGACGAGCATGGTAATTGTGATGTTAAGATGTGTGGTTGTCGTTGTGGTCCACCGGTCACTGCTCTCGACGCTCCACTGGCTGCGGTCAGGTACTATCGCTTTCCTGGTCACGGTCTTGAAACGGAGATGAGAAGACTCCGCATCGGACAGGGGGCATGGCTTGGTGAAGTGGGAGCACGGCGTGGCCATGGCAGTCGTTGGATATACAGTTCACCTGCCCACAGAGAGAGGGAGAGAGAGTGCTTGACTGTGAGGATGATTCTTTTGCAACGAAATGATTTCACCAGTTCTGCATTTTATTTTGAAAGAGAATTTGGAAATTCGGGACATCCGTTGAAGGAATTCGGTTGTTTAACCCCCGCAGGTGGCCGCAGGTATTCGTTGACGGTTCCAGGTTCAGTTCCCGCAATCGCATGGCGGCCAGGATGCGGCCAGAGGCTTCGGAAGTTCCTTCTGCAGTGAACGGTGCAGAGAAAATCGGTCGTGCGGATCCGGATCCCCGGGGGGACCGAACAGGACTTCAGCAACATGTGGAATGACCATCAAAACTGGTTGTCATCAATTCATGTTAGTTGAGATGGTGGTTTCTGAAGATAGGGGTATCCCGGTACCACCAAGTCCTCCGTGCTTTAAAACAATTTATATATAATAATAATAATAATAATAATAATAATAATAATAATAATAATAATAATAATAATAATAAACCAACCATTTTTTGGGCTCCTTAAACCAACCATTTTGACACATATCTTGTCCATAATGAATTACCAACAAGGACCATGCGTTTATTAATTGGGGAAGTTTCATTTTAAATCAAGGCTTTTGGGGGATATCCCCTGGTGATCAAGTAGGAGATTATTAATCCAAGGTTGGCACTAATGATGATTTGCCATTCCTCAACATGGCTAGTCACCATTATCATCCATCCCTTTTCGTTGGTTGTTGACTGCACAGTCATTATCAACCTTGATGAATCGTCACTACATAGCCCTGAGCTGAAAGTTTGGACCAGTAATTGCTCCTCGCTTAATGATGAATCATCGGCAAGAATTAGCAAACATGACACACCAATTATCAAATTTTAATCATTAAGATTGATGATGATAATTGGCACCTCAAACTTTGATTAGCCCCTTGTATTTCATCACTGTTGCTTTTATCAAACACACCAATTATCATCATTACCCAGGACCAACCATGACATAGCAATCATCACCAAATAACCACCATCAATCATTGTCTCATCACTGAGCCACCATCAACCATCTACTACCCATCAACTAACCATCACTTCACCATGAAATTAACCATCACTGAAGCAAGCAACTAACCGATGAAAAAAAAACATCACTGAACCAAGCTTCAAATCCTTCAACCAGCACTACTTAACCATCATCAATCATGCATCTTAACCGCCTTAACCATCATTGATCATGACTTAACCATCATTTAAATCATAATTAATTAACCATCCAAGAACAACCGTTGATCATCACTTAAGCCTCAAATCATGACAATCCCGTACTAAAAACCAACCATCACTCATAGCCATCATTAAGCCATCATTAGTCATGACTTCACCATCATTAGATCATAGTTAACCATCACTTACAGCCATGATTCGTCATGACTATCCCTCACTAAAACGTCTAAAACCATGGCGAGGCATCCAAACTTTCTCCTCACTTCGTTGCAGCTGCCAGGTTGGAGCATTTGCCCCCGCAGAGGCGCTCACGAGGACACTGAGGCCGAGCCCCAGGGATGTGGTCGATGAGGGTTGGGAAGGGTTCAATGATGGCTATGAATCATAGTATGGTTAGGTTCAATGGTGGCTAGGGTTTTGGGTTGGTATGGTTTTGTGATAATGGCAATGAGTGATGGATATCATGATGTTCGTAAAGGTTTAATGATGGCTTAATATGGCTTATCATCCCATGAAGTGATGATTAGGTGATACATGGTGATACAATGAAGCGATGGTTTGGTGATACAATGATGGTTAATAGGGGTTCGATGATGGTTGATTAAGTGATATTGATCAAGTGATGACTAGCTATGATTCATCAGGGTGGTAGCAGCGGTTAGTCCTCACATTTTAACGCGGCTAATGCGTGGTTGTAGGAATGGTGGGTTCAAAGTTCAAAGTTCAAAATGGTCAAAGTTGCCCCATGATGGGCATAATCAATAGTGGTCGAGTAATGATGGTGGATCACGGCGGTTGATGGTTAGCTGCTGATTGTTGTTCTTGATTTTTCGCCTGGTTAGTTGATGCCGGTTGCAGGTCTCTGAGACAATAAGTAACATTGAAGGTACCCGGGAGCCCTTCACTCGTTCGGATCCTCGAAGCTCTCAAGATATGTGTTTTTGTAGCCTCGAAGGGATCTCTTTGGTATGCAATTTGTAGGGATCAATTGATGTAACTGTATACGCTGTGTACCCTGGGTGTATTACCAACTTTATGTGTACTGATCTAGTCTTGGTAGCCTCGCGTTTGATAGCAAAAGACTGGATATGGCGTGAGTCCGGTGCAGCAGCTTAGCATTTTTGAGTATATGGCCAGCACTGATGTTGATGGAGATAACTTGTTGCCAGTAACAGTTTCAATAGGTTCCATGGACAAATGGCAATACTATTTGTTACCCAACTTGACCGTATGCATGCATGTGTGAGACCATCGCAGAGCAAAGATATTTCAACAATCCATTGAGACTGTGGATCAAAATCTTGATGCCCAAAGATGAGTTTGCTATGATCAGTACTAGCCATGTTTTAGTTTTTTTCGCACCGGTGACCTTATCGAGAGGAGCTGCAAGATTTTGATGACCAGTGATGAGCTGAGCGATGATGATCATGGTAATTTGTCTTTCCTCCGGTGGCTTGTCACGGAAGGAGTTTCTGGTCATCCCATGGTTTCCCATGGGTTCCAATGGGTTCCATGCTGTGGCCGCAGCCATGCCATGGTGCCATGCTGCTGGGCCATGAGGGCCCATGGCAGTGCTGATCGCGATCACCTTCGCCGTCGTCGTTTCCGGGCAGCCACGAAGCTCCTGTCTGAAGGCAGCCGAGCGGGTCATCGCTTCAACTCCCGACCATGTGGAAGAGCCGCATGGTCCAATGCAACAGTTGGAAGGGTTGATAGTATGTTGAGAGTGGTTAACTCATGGGAGTTACAGTAACTAAGAGAAGTGAGTAGTGGGGGCTAATAATGGTTGATGTAGTGGTTAACTCATGCTCATAGAAGTCAATTATAATTTAATTAACTAATTTATCATTTTTGGGATGGCACAACTAACCACCAATCAGTAGCTGGTTGTTAACTGATGTTAACTGATCCTTGTTTTCCTGGTGGATTCCAAGTAATTGCACTCCATCCAAGGGACGTGTGTTACCACCAATGGGGCGAAAGCTTTTGTTAGAAGATGTTATTAAATGTTTTTTCTCAGCCAACATCAGCAAACCATATCCAAGGACTGTCACGACTTCTCATCTTTACAAGCGAGATGTGGCCAAATATTTTTGCGGGAATTCCGCTGACATGACGGCACTTGAGCTTGGAGTCTACCATGGTCACACGACAGCCTTGCTGGCCAGTATGTTCAAGAAAGTGATTGCAGTGGACGTGAAGAAACATTTCTTGAAAACTGCTACTGAAACCTTGGGACCACATGGATCCAAGAATGTGGTTTTTCTGGAAATGGATCTTTACGCCGACAGTTGGAGCATTTTTTCTGGCAATCGCGTGGAGGTCGTGGTCATTGATGCAAGTCACTTCTACGAATACGTGCGTGCGGACGCTGAAAATGCTTTGCGCTACCTGCCGCATCTCAGGCGGGGACCTAGAGACGTTTAGATTTAGATGGGATTAGTGATTAGTAGTCTTTTTTTGTACAATGATTTTGACAAACCCATCTAATAACGCCATCATTTTTTTGTGTATTTTTGTTTTGGTATTAGTAGATAGCATCAACCACAACCAGATGACCTGCAGCAGGCGGGAGCAAAAAAGATGCGACTTGTAGATGGGTTTCCCAAAAAATGCCACTCAAAAATCACAGTTTAGTTTTTACATGGGTTTCCCAAAGAATCCACTAAAAAATCGGAGGTTTTTAGCCAGGGATCAACAGCAGGTACTTGGTGTTTCACGACGCCTGGATGGAGGACGTGGCAAGGGCCGTGGCTGAGCTCGAAGCTGCAGGCAGCGTGGCGTGTGAGGACATCGGGCAGCGCCCCGTGCTGAAATCCACGGGGCCCGAGGGGAAGCTCTGCCGGAAAACCAAGGGGCTGGTCACTGCAACGCCGAGTTTTTTGGAGAGGAGCTGGGGAGATGAAACATGTTGTGATGAAGGATTCTGCAGGATGTTGGTATAGGTTGCACCTGGAACTCCAAGCAAAATTGAGCACTAGATGGTAGAAACGTGCCGTGACCATCCATTGGCCATTCAGTTCGCGCGTGAACAACAAGTGTGCAAGGTGTTAAGAAGGGGTTTGTAGGTACCACAATGGCGAGCATGGATATCCCCTCAAGTTCTTCAACACTCAGCAGCTCCAGGCGTTACTTTCTCTATACATCTCCGATGACCATCACCAGCCGCTGCCGCGCCAACGTGCTTCGCTTGCATGCCGACCACGTGGTGAAGGGCGGCTTCTGGGGAAGGGGCACCTGGCGCATGTCCAACGAGACGGAGGCGCCAGGGCTCGCCGCCTTGGGCCTTGGGGCCATCCATTTGTTCATAAACCACCCCCAATTTGGGGTGATGAATCCCGTCAAATCTGGGTGTTTATTCGGGTCGATATGATATCTTACCCCAAAAGATTGAATTCCCCACCAGAAATTGCATGTTTATGCATTTTTTGGGGGCTCAATTACCCACCAGAAACTGCCTTTTTTGAAGTTCAGGGAGGCGCACATGGATTTTTGCACACTGTTAGGCTCATCCACCCCGCCGCAGCGCTGACCTGCCAGGGTGGCCTCACGATTTGGTTGCCCAAGTTCTCGGCTGCTCCACGGGAGCTGGTTTTCAACGTGGATCGCACCGCCTTTTTTCTGCTGAGCCCAGTGGTTGGGCAAGCTGAAACGGCACCTGCCACGCACTTTGGCATCCTGGACAAGTTGGTGTGGAGACCCATTCGTTCCGCAGAGAGCATGTTTTAGGATCCCCTTGCCCAGAAAAGAAGCGCTGATGGCCAGGTATAACCTCTCCATGAGGAGAATTTGGATGGGTTCGACCTTGGAGCACTGTACGAACAAAGAAGTTGCCACGAACCTTGATGGGGCATTTGCACTTGTTTTTGTTGCATCCTTGCCTGCCGAAGAAGATGGATCTGAAGAAGATCAAAATGAGATCCATATATTTATCAATCTTGTGCATTTTGATTTGTGTATGCGTATTGCATTTTTTGCATACACCCACATATAAAGTACACACCCTCACACACATAGAGTATATCTCATTTGGTCAACATCATTTGGTGAAGCAACTTGAACCTGCGACAATGACCAGGTTGATCCTTTCAATCATTACAGAGAGGCCTAATAACCATACTAACCATGGCTGGTACCAATCATTGCTGGTTGAAAACCATTAATTACCATAGCACTAGCCTGGCTGAGACAGACCTTTAGTCTGACGACGATGGAGAGAGAGAGAGAGAGAGAGAGATAATGAGAGATGATACTAACCATCAACCACCAACCAGCAATGATTTTTTTTTGGAGAGAGTCATGGCCAGTGAAGATCCCCAGCTGGGGGTGGGTACCTGCCAGGAAGTGAGTGGCGTGCCCAAGGCGCCCAAGGTGCTGAGCGAGGCTGGCCCACCAAGGGGTGATGGGTTCCAGGGGGTTGGATTAAGCAGTCAAGGGTGGGATGTTTGTTGGTTGGTTGTTGGGGCTTGGGAAGTTGGATTAATCAAGAGAGAGAGAGAGAGAGATGTTTGTTGAGGGTTGGGAAGTTGGGGATTGTGGTATTTTGATGGTTTTGATCTGTGATTTTTTGGTGGCTTCTTGTACAATTTGGAATGCCAACTTGCAGGTGAACAACAGGCGCTTGCAGAGCGTTTACCCATGCACATGATGTCACTTACAGGCTAGTTTGGCGGAGGGTATTGTATTGTTTCCGTGTGTGTCACTACTCTTGTTTGTTGCTTTCCTTCTTTGCTGAAGTTGTCCTGCGAAACTGTTCACATTCAAATGGTGGAAGGGGAGCAGGAAACCCTTGGCTACCTTGTACTCTCAGATAGTTTTGTATCATCCCATTATCATCTTTTCAAAGATGTGTTCCAACTTTTAGGGATGGTCAAAGCAACGGGATACCGAAAGTCCCAGCAATTTCTTCGACGGATCATCCACATGTTGGGTCCTGTTGCTGGGGTTGGCAGCTTGGCTCCCTGCTCTTGTCCTCCATTCCGCGTTCCCACCTGGACCCCTGCTGTTCTCGCAGGCCTCCTCGACCATTCCGATTCGCAAAGTTCATATGGTCTTCAATGCGGAGAATGCTCCTTGTCATGGCCCAGTGCTTTTTGCTTTGGGTCCGTAAAATCACTGTACTGCTGATGCAGATCTTTGTGTTGGTTCCCTATGGCATTTTTGACACGAGCAGATCTGACACAAATCAACCAACGATGCGCATCCCAACGCTTGGCCTTGAGATGATTCATCAACCAAGAGTGAACCAGGGGTCCAGCATTTGGTTGCCAGTGCCATCGAGTATCCTCACATATATCTACCCTCAAGCCATGCCAAGATGCTAGTTTCATGACATAAATCATATATATATATATACATATTTATATATATATATATAAACAGATCTCAATCTTATTTTTTCACTAGGCAGGCTTTACAGAACTAGTAAGAACAAATATACACACTGATAGATCATTTGTGCTGATAGGTTCTAGGTGATGTAGCTGCTATTCTTATCTGAACCCTTGCCAAGTTCCATGGGCTTCATTACCGCCTCAGTCAGCAAGGTTTGGGCGAACCTCCAACGTTGCTGGGATGAATGGAGGGGCTGCGCAGGGACCTGCAGTGGGTGGCACTAGGGGATCCAAGCAACAAATCTGTGGGAGAATGGCCTAGCAACGCCGCCAAGGGGTTCATAGCGACTCATTTAAGTTGCGGCCTTATCATTTGGTTGGTTGATGTTGCCTGTTGGATGTTATGAACCCCAAATTCAGCCCTTACACATTTGGGGGCGGGTCACCTACAATCCCTATGGTATCGCGCAGCAGGACAAGGTATGATGCAACGAGATCGAGTATGGTACAGCGAGCTACCCCAAAGTCAGAAGCTACGGCCAGCCGGTACCAGCCACGTGTTTGTGGTTATGCTGCAGCTGGCAGGTGCAATTTGACCACCTTGTTTCAAGCATTGACACCAGCAAGCGGAAGGATACTGCCCTTACTCAAAAATACCCATGAGCGATGATGCAACCCATCCTCATGAACCTCTTATCCCATTTTATCCCTTCGGATCCGCATGCTGCATGATATCACAGCTGGTATGGATGCAGAAATATTGCGTCCTGAGGTAGGAGATCACATCCGAACGGCTGCGGAACATGTAGGACTCAGGGTGCACCCAGCGTTACCCACCAGAAGCGGCTCCTCAAAGCAGCTGGTACTGCCATCCATCAACCAGGTCGTTGTTCAACTGATGCAACCAAATCATGGTTCCTTACAAAGCTCCCAAGAATGCCTCAAGTACCTCATAAATTCTCCGGAAAAGTGGGCTAATCAGCAGCTGCTGGCGGGCCAATGGCCATGCAAAGAGAAGGAACCAAGCAAATCATCGCTGCCAAGATACTCCCAAGGATGATTCAAGAAATTTCAAGTACTTCATACATTTGGGGTGGTCAAACTAATTCATCAACCTGATACTCTAATGATCATTATATATCCGACCCTATGATTGACCATTACCAACCACTAATAACATCTAATAACCACCAACCAAGCATTGCTTGTAACCACCAACCAGATGATACATGCTGCATGCTGCTTAGTCTTCCCAACCGTAAGCCGTGCCAGGCCAGGCCAACCAGATTCAACGCTGAGGCGAAAGCAGCCGCGACACGCACAAGGGCGTGGCCGCCATGAGTTGGGACCTCACCGACCAAGGACGTCTGGAAGCTCAGGGGCTGCTGCGGTACTGCTGGGCTTGGGATCTGCGGTGGTGGTGAGTGGTGGTCAGTGGTGGGCTTCATCTGGGATCGCTTTCCGCAATGGCAGCTGTGGTTGCTCAAGCCATTGGGGAGCCCCAGAAAATGCAGGGGGGTCGTTTATGAAACGATTACTGTTGGATGATTAGGGAAGTTACCTCTGTTTGGAGACGCCCAGGTTGGTTGATGATGGGTTGATAATCTTATCCAACTCTTGGTATAGTGATGGTTAGTGGTGGTGAAGTATGCTCATTGTTCAGCCATCACAAACCACTCATCAACCATCAATTCACAGTTCCCAGCATCGTTGGTTACTAGCCCACTATCAACTGACCATTGACAATGGTTATCCACTTCCAATTCACCACCAGAAAGGTCATCAACCAACCATTAGAAACCACTATAGTCACAACAACCAACCACTAGATCAGTATGTTAGCCACCATTTCAACAACCATCATTTCACCATGATCATTTCACCACCATTTCGTCACCATCATTAGACCACCATTCCACCGCCATTTCACCATTTTTGCCCATCGAACTGGCTAGCACCAAGGCTGGAAGCCCCTCTTCCGCGGCGGCGAGTTGCCGCGTTTGTCGGGGCGCGCGGCGCCAGAAGGCACCCGTTGGGTGATGGTGCGAAGGGTAGGTGGGTGGTGAGGGTTGGCGGATGGTGAACCAGGGGTTAAGATGGTGGTAAGTTGATGGTTAATGATAGTGAATTGGTGGTCAATGATGGTGAATTGATGGTTGACTAATGGTTCACAAATCACAAATGGTTCACAAATTGGGATGGTTCTCTACTTGTGGATTTGATGGTACGTTTGATGAATTTCATGCTGAGTTCATGGTTGAGGATTCATGGGAAAACTGATGGTGAATTGATGGTGAGTTTGATGGTAGTTGGTGTTTAACCAACGGTTTACTAGTGGCTCTTTGAGGGTTGATTGATGGTCACTAGTGGACCATGATGAGCACGTTGACGAGTTCTGTTGTCAGGGCTCCGTTGATCATGTGGAAACCAGGCTGTTTGATACAGGCTGCATGCCGAGGGGCATGAATTTCTCGTTGTGAAAAAAAACGGCATGCCAAAAGATACAGATGCAAACTCATATGATTTGCCCTCTCAGAAACTCACCAAGTTACGTGGAAAATATTGAAACACCGTGGGACATTTTTTGCCTGTTGAAAATGGTGATGTTGAACTTCCAGGGGATCATTTATAAGAGGGTCTATTGATTCATATTGGTGTTCAGCATCACATGAAGCCAGCGACCATGGCTTGAAAAGCTTTCCACGGCAACAACCGCTTGAGAGGTGGTATTTCTATGGCATTTGCGGTGCTTGTCCGGGTAACCCATGTGACGATGAGCAACAATGGCTGTTTAAAGCCCCTTTTCCAAAGGGTCCCAGACATTCCCGGGCAGTACGATCGATTGTGTATATCAGTGGGATGGGTGAGCAGCTCCTTTTCGTGATGGTTGTTTATGGTTGCTGTTAAATGGACATGTTTTCTTATCCCATTTATTTGGCTGGCTATTGGTTTAGATGGAGCTAAGGGGCCGGCAGGAGTGCTCCAATCAAACGGTAACCCACCCGATGAGTATAGGTCGCATGTGAAAAAGGAGATATGGGCAGCTCATGGCAGCTGAGCTGCAAGCAACACCAGTTGCAGCTCAATGAGCAGCTCCTTTGCTGTTGCTGGTTGATCATATGCTGCTCCTTGCAGTTTGATGTCCTGAGAGGAGAGGAGCTTCCAGACTTCTCCCGCAGCTGGCAGTTGGAGGACCGGTGGCACGGCACGTTGATGCACATCAACCCGTTTGGATGCCTTGCCGTTAACATCTACCTGTATCCATCCTCATATTTTACGTAATTATATGATGTTTGTGTTCACTTTTGGGCATTTGCTTGCAATTGGTGCGGTTTCGAAGCTTGGCTATAAACATGCAGGGTGTATCAAGCAAAGCGTGCCAAAGTACACATATTTAGCTTGATGATGGTTGATGTCAGCCTTCCCTGTTTCTGGAATGCAATGGGTGACATACACCCGTCCAATGTTTCGACACAGTGGTCCTTAGCATGAACTGAGTTCAGGCAGTCCAGCACCCTCCACAGCTGAATAGGAGCCTTCTGAAGCCTTGAAGTACCAGCCAGTGGACGTGGAGCAGGCAGTCTGGCAGTGGTCAACTGAGCACATGTCGGTGATTGGTGGTCCGTGGATTGGGATGTTGCCATGTGGTCATGCCTGTGCAGCCCGTGTTCACGTGAAGATAAAACTTCATGTCCCAAAACATGTAACGAGCCGTACCCATGGTTCAAGAGGCAATCCATGCCATATCCTACTGTATGCATTCTTTTGCATTCCTTGCCATCCTCCATGCTGCACAATTTGGTAGCATGCCATGTGGCGAGGATTACAATAGAATGGGCTTTGAGCAGGGGGTATTTCTCCTGGCTTTGATGCAAGGAAAACTCGGCTGGGTGGTTGTGCTATAAGTTTTTGAATGGTAAATGGTTAGTTAAGGATCATCAAAACAATGGTGGTTAGTACAAGTTGGTACCATGTGTGCTTCTGTTTTCGAGATGCGATGATTTGGAGGCTGCCATTATTCTTACAGAAATTGACCATCATCAATCATCATCGACTAACCAGTCGGAATCGTCACCAACACTTGCAAACCATAATGAATCACCATGAACGATCACCAAATCAAGCATCATCCAGCATCACAAACAATGATTACTGGTCATATAATCAGAAACCAACAATCAGTAATCACCACAAATGGTGGTAACATGTGGTAACAATCACTGAACATCATCAACCAATATGATATAACTAACCATCAATTCACCATCATCAACCATTATAAGCCATAGTTTATGTTTTTATTCACCATAGAATGCCACAGGTTCAACCTATTGATCATAGAAGCCATCAAACATCATCAGCTCCAGCGCTTGTTCTTTGCTCAGCCCGCGCGTGTTGTGTGCCACCAGGCTGTGAAACTGGAAGCGATGCTGCAAAATCAGTCCCTTGGATTGACCCAAGGTGGTTGGTTGGTTCGGATTTATGAGCCAAGCTGCTGGATAATTCATGGTTTGTACTGGATGGTAAATGATGGCGGATGATACGTGCTTCGTGCTTAACAATGCTGATTAAAGTCAATATTACAGATGAATGATGATCAAAAAGGGAGGCAATGGTGGTTGATAAATGTTGATAACCAACATCAGTGCATGCATAGGTCTAGGCCAAACATCATCAACATGTTTGAGGTTTAAGATTCTTAACACGTCATCAGCCACTGTAAAGTTTTGTAATGTTGAATAGCGGTACAGAGGTTATGCTAATACCGGTTTATGGTGCTATTATAACGCAATGGGTCCCATGCTGTATATGCAAGAACGGGGTAGTTGAAGATCACAAGATTCGGAGCAGTGCAGACGGATTTGACCTGCAGCCTCCCAAACCAAGCCGCCCTTAAAATGATTTATATAATCCAGAAAAATCGCGTCTGTGGTAAATCGTACCACAATTGTCAGCACACATCACCAGCAATGACGGACTAGCAAGAATAGGTCTATCGAAGGGATATTGCCAGCAGAATGACAATTAGTAAATGATATATATGATCAACAGTAGTAATTTTGACCAAGTGCCAAATGATGATGACAATTCTGAACAAATGTGAAGAAATATGGCGGCAGAACTCATATACTTTCCGGAAAATCACTTAAGAGGCGCAGCCTTCAGAGCGGTTGAGCACTAAATCACATTCCTTGGGCAAGATGCTCAGGAACCGAAGCCGTACCATTACAGGGTTACAATGGGTTTGACCCGTAGTCGAACTCACCGAGATGGCGGTGGAGAGAGAATGGCTTTGACCACCACCATCCACCATCGTCAAATGAATGAATGCGATTTGGGTGAGTGCATCATAATTAGTTGATCCAGCAAATGTGATCCCGGCCGCACGAAGCCAGGCAAAATTCTGAATTCGGGAGAGCTCAACCAAAAGATAATGACCATTGGCATACGTGGCATGTGGATTGCCAAAGGCCCAGGTCATGATAACGTCATTCAGACGACAATCTGCAGTTGGTTTCTTTGGAGATACATCGATTTAAAGAGCCAAAATTGAACACAGCAAACCTAGACTTCACCCTGACAGAGCATTGGTCAGAGTTCGGGCTAACAATATTGAAATCATGCAGAATTACCATCCAATTCAGAGCTGATTAAATAATAATGTGTTGGTTATATCCTCCTATTGCACGAGTTGATTACTGCATTCCCCCTGAGTTTGTTGGTTCTTTGAGACTTCGAGCAGCAACAGCTACAACGGCAGCATCCTCTTGCAGGTTGGAACAAGACGTCATCAGTCATCGAGCTGGGCTCAAAGGTGATGGCTTGGTCCGGATCGCTCAGGGTGGACGTTCGGACGATTGCAGGGTGTCCAGTGGTGAAAGTGGGGTTCGTGAGCGAAACGTCTACGATCACCCAGTGATGGCTAATTTTTCATACAGGTGAAAAATGGTCAATTGATGATGAATGATGGTTAGTTGACGGTTAACTAGTTGTTTAATGCACGGTTGTGGTGAATTCATGTTTAATTCATAGTTGATGATATTAAATGTATGTATATAGTTGATAGTGAACTAATGGCTCGTAACGAAGGGTATTCACAACCAACAACCAACGAGAGCAGGACATCGAGTTGTCAATCCCTTGTGGTTCATGGCACCGTGATGCTCTCCCAAAAGATTTGGCGCTTGGAAGCTCATAGATAGCCCTCCCTCGACCATCTAAGAGAAAGCTGCCCAACATTTGAAGAAATGGAGTGAGCTACTGCAGTTCTTGTCATCTAGAACCTTTTGGGAAGCTGAATCCATTTGAGTCCTTGTAGCCCAAGTCAGTTCAACCGGCTTCCGACGGACGTCGGCAATGACTCAAGCTGCCCAGGAAAATCACAGCACCAGTTTCAACCACGTCATTGGTGAGAAGTACCTGGGCGTTGGGGAAAGCTGCTGTGGCAAGTGGTTGTGGTTGCTTGGAGAGTGGTGGTTGTGGCTCTTGTCGTTGCTATGGGTATTCTTTTTGTTGTGGCTGTCGGACTGTCGTTCTTGTTCTTCTTATTGTTGGTTTTGATTTTACTTTGTGCCTTTCGATTTAGAACGAAAACCATCTGATACCAAGAATCATGTCCATACGGAACCTCATCCAACGATAGACCTGTATGTTTTGACGACTACAACATGGTACAGGGAATGCAAGCATTATGACAACCAAGTAGGGTGAGGAGGGCAAACCGTGGGAACGGCAAAAAAGTAGGGTCAGTATGTGAAGATTAGGATTAGGACTAGGGGTCTGTGGATCATTCTTTGCCGCCCAGGAAATGAAGTCATCAAGCAAAGGTTGCTACTACAGCTCAACAGGAATTCCTTTGCATGTCAGCAAACCACAGCTGAAAAGGTTGGACAAGGCCTGGTAGTAAGTTTACCCGCTGCTGAAGAAGTCCACACATGATGTTTGCCACCGGGTTTTCATTGTTTCGTTGGCATCGATGGGTTGCCTGGGATGAATTACTGCTTCTATCCTGCATGATGATCTTCATGATGCTGTTGAGCCATCGGGTATGCTTGCAACTACTCTCACATATACCGGAAGTACTGGGTATACAATGGTTGGCAATCGTCGGTAGGAATGGCTTAATTAATAGCCAAAATGGGTGCTTACTACTCACTAAAATGCTCTTGGGAAGGGAAGGCAACTCACATAGAGACTTGGAGTGATGGCGCTGGAAAGAGAGAGAGAGAGAGAGAGAGAGAGAGACAGGGAAGGCAACTTGCCGTGCTCGTTCCACCGCGTTGCCACGGGATTTTCATTTCTATTTGTTGCTGTTGTTTGCATGGCAACCCAGCCCCAGATGCTCAGGGCTAATTGGCGTTGATACAATCCGAACTACCAAAGCTTCGGTTGTGCGGGGCACCCTAGCTGCTCCTGAGGTTGGGACAGCTACTGGAAAAGTTGGAGATGTTTTCCAAGTGTCGGAGTCTCAACGATGGGGTGCTCTCGGATGCTGCCTCCTCCAGCAGTGCATGTTTTGGTCCAGGATGATCCGAGAAAACCGCCCTTGTTGTAGGTACATCCCAGCACTGTGGGTCTCACCAGTGCAACCATTTGTTGCCTGGTGTACAACTTGGGACCCCGGAAAATTTGGAGTCCACTGGGATGGCAGCAACCCTGGTGCAGCTGCCAAGGTTCTCGTCGTCACGGCGGCGTGCAGTCCGTCTTCCCGCTGAGGCAACGGGATCACCATCGAGGTCACATGGGGTGTTGACATTATAAGTGTAACCCTGTTTCTTCAAATGGCTATGGGTCAATATAACCAACCAATAATTGGGGAGAATGACCAACCAATAATAAGAAAAACAATGGTGAATGATGGGGAAACCAGGGGTAAGGGGTTTTGACCCACTGCCAAATGATTGTAGGTTGGGAGTTGGGAAAACCTTTTGGAGATTGACAGATTATGTGTTTCTAATGATTCTGTTTCTTCTGATTCGTTTTTTCTTACGATGATGTGTTTCTTATCACCTTCCCAATTACCATCGACATGCCGGAAGATCATAGTTTGGCTGCAATGCCTCAAAGCATCTCTCCACACATACTTGTTGAGCTATCCCGGAAGCACAACAAACATGTGTCAGTGAGCGGATCAAACTGTCAAGCAAACGCCAAATGGGTCTAATTCAATTCTCAACAACAACAAATGCCTATTTTATGCTTAATTATTCACCATTATCATACAACCATGATATAAGAAGCCTTGACCAAGATGGACATTGACCAATAATCTTTAAGTATAGCATGGTTGAGCATTCACTATTGATCCCAAGCAATCACCGTGAACCATACCTAAAATTTCCCGAACCACTTACGATGATCATTATGATTATCATGGATTACCCTTATGATTATCATTGATTATCATAATGATGACTGATTATCATTAAGAACCATATCAATTATGAATATGAACAATCTTTGATCATCATTCTGAACCATATCAATTATGAATTAAGATGGTTATCATTATGAACCATATTACTATGATTAACCATAGTTGATCATTATGAACTATCAAATTGAACTATCCAAAATTGACTCAGAATTTGCTTATCATTGCCCCCGACCACCGATTTCTCACCCGTTGGCAGATCTTCGGCGGCTCCTCCCGTGACCCGCGAGGCGGGGGGCCATGTTTCGCGACCAGGGATTCATCCGGGTTTGAGGGAGCGAAGGGAGCTGGGGAGAACATGGATATGGATGGTTTCTCAAGGTGGGGGTACCCCCAAAAATGCTTGGATTATGGTTTATTAAGGGTTAAATTTACCGTAATAGTAATGGATTATTACTGTTATGGATTACTATTATGGATACACATGGTTTATTACCATAATAGTAATGGTTAATAATAAGGGATGATGATCAACAATAATGCTTCAATAACTACTAGTTGGTTTAAAATGGTTGCTAGATGAGTTGGGGGTACCCCCTATGACTTGAGAAACACCCATATATGGTGCTTTCTCAAAATTTGGGTACCCCCAATTTTCATCCTTTACGTTATGAGTCCATGCATCACAGCACAGCGACCATACCTTGGGATTCTCCACTATTTTTTTGAGAAACCATCATACAAGGCACCACCACTCCGAATGCCATGAGCGACACTGGCCGTTTCAGAGTTTGGTCGAAGCCCATCTAGGCCCAGGGCCTTTGGATGATCATACCTGAGGGTTGGATCTTGCTGAGGTGACGCAGGGCTTAGGTTGATCTCAAGCTGACGGGAGATTCACCATTCGCACCACAGTCACAGCCATTGTGAAGCCTCGAATCTCGGAGTCTTGAGATCTGCATAGCCATGGCAGGGTTGCTGGTTGTTTATTTTGTTCTCCATCTCCGTGTAGGCCCACGCTCACAGGCGCTGCACTGATAAACACAATATATAGATACGTGCTTGTTTGATCTTGTTTGAGAGATCCTTTATTACTAATGTCAAGGCCTATCTGCAAGCTTCGCAATTTTAATCTACACAGGCAGTAGTTGATTAACTGAAGTGTAGTATAACCAGCCAATGGAAAAACCACTATTAACAAGGACGAACCATAAGCAAGCATTCTACTAACAAGCTGGGCATGATGTATAGCCAATGGGCCAAAGGCCAACATCCAAGGCTTTCGGGTGACCGAGGGAGTGAAATCAAATGAATCCAACTGTTGACCACTCTAGTCACAATAAAACCATTATTAGACCACTATTCAACCACTATTAACCCGTCTAATTACCTCCTGCTGACGAATCCTTAGGCAATTGAGGAGCAGATGAACGACATTGAGAACGACTTTCGCATGGTCGGCCGCCCCGGGTACGAGAGCCCAGTGCGCCGTGGCCATGCCTGCTGAACTGAACAATAAGCGACCAAATCAGAGGGAATAGAATAGTTAATTAATCAATATTGATCATGGTACACCAGGGGTGCGGGTTTTGGCCTAAAGCCAACTGTCAATTTTCCATTGGTGATCGTCTCATTGTTGTGCAACATTGTTTCCTTTTGCGATAACACTTGCTGTACCACCTCATGACTGTGTATTACGGCTGGTTTGATGCTTTTGGACCACCATGATTGGTCAATGCCCACCAGGGTGACCACCGCTATAGGGTGAATGCTTGAGGTGAACAATGCCCACTGCCATCGAATATGATTACTATTCATTGATCACATATGACTAGGTGGTTCAACCATGAACCTGTGACTATGATTAATTATTGCCTAGGTTCATGGTGATTGAATAATTGGCTACTAGTGAAATCAACCATTAACCCTATGATTTAATTCATTGACCATACTACTAGGTGGTTCAATCATGACTATTGAATGATCAAATTGTTCATTGATCTCCTTTGAGGGTCAATGCTATTGGTTAAAATCATATACTGTTGTTGGTTCAACCCATCACGGCTTTAGGTCAACCATGGTTGCTATGATATGGTGCAATTTCTTGAGTGAGCGTGATACTCTTACTGTTATATTGTATGGGTGATGAGTGATGATCTGTCAATATTGAGACGCAGAACCTGTTCGTTCATACAATTTGTAATCATATAAGCAAAATATATAAACTACCAGGAGACCGAGAGAACCAAAACCAAGACAGGTTTATTTCTCCTGCTTGTTAGCTATGTAACCAACTAATGGACCAATCTATGCGGTCAATATTACCCAACGAAGTAGCCATGAAAAGCCATGAACGGCAGCTGAGGCGCACGATCTTTGGGGTCCCTTTTAACGAGCCCTACAAGGACTACAGGCGAGCTGATCTCTGGGCCTACGGCGTATCAAAGGTGTGGTTGGTTGATTGCAAAATTTTATAGCCATGAGTTGATCGCCAATATTTTTTTGGATGTAAGGTCATTGGACAACGAAATTTTGTTGTTACCTAACGGTCCAAGTCTTGTAATTAGCCATGATTGATCCAAATGTAAAGTCATAATCTAGTGATATGAGGCTAAATCACAATCTGTTTTTTCACAAGGGTTAAATACATCCCCAGAAGGTATCGACTTCAATGAGAAACTCCCAAGCATCATGTTGAATTTGTCGCAGTGCGGTCTTCCACCATCAGACGCGTTGATTATGGTTTGTTGATTATGCTTTGATTGGAATTCGCATCCGGGCGGGCACCACGGCATGGTATCAACTATTTCCACTCAGTCACCGTCATGCTCATTCGTATGTTTTGCAACCCCTGGTCACCTATCCTGTGGCGAAGTGAGTCCAATAGCGACATGGCATGTCCCGGGCAAAACCATTGGATGCCCTGGCAAAAAAATTGGAATTCGCAAAGGTACAACAACTGTTACTCTTGTTGGCTATTTAGCAGTTCAAAGCCCTTGGGAACCAGAATTGACACTATTCAGAAGCCATTGACAAACCATGAACACCCACACCCCCAGGCATGTTCTAAGTGTTCCCCGTTGGGACTTTCTTGTGATCACCAAAGATTGTTCTACTGGTTGCTGGTTTATGGTGGTTTCAAATTGGATTCGGCGTTCTATTTTACTCATGATTGACCAACATTTGTCAGAGGGGTGGTTACCAGTGGTTCAACCACAGATTCTAGTCACCATCACTAACCTTGACCATTCACCATTAGTTCCCCTTTGGTAAACCAAAGGGGGACCCTAGGGTTCATCATCTGAAATGGGCACATGTCATGGGCGCTTCCATGGCTCCACCTTTCGCGACGACCAGTTTGATTTGGGACACCGTGAAGCAGTCGCGCATCGTCGAGCTGGGCGGTGATCGAGCAGATTATGCGCTCAAGGCGGAGTGCGCAGCGGCGAAGCAGCACTGGCTATTGAGCCAGGAGAGCTTCGCCAGGGGGTGCCATGTAGCCCTTTAAAGGGCCTTTAAAGGGGAAGCGATTTGGGCTACCAGGAGGGTTCGAACCGAATGCTCGGAAGGGTGAATGATTTGTGTAAGTGGTTGATCAGCAAAGGTTAATGATAAGTGATATCAATCAACAATCAGTACCCTTTATTGATGAATTTTAGCATGATGCTTAATGGTGCTTGATGAAAAATAACCAAGAATGGTACTGATGGGTAATTCTTAATGTTGAATAGGAAATCCGGCACGGCTTCCTATTAACGGCACTGTTTCTTTGATTTGAACATTTCAAACTGCTTGGTACATACTGGAACCCCCAGATACTCATAACAGACATATGTATACAGTACCACATATTTAGTACCTAGTGAAATTTGTTGAAAGTTCCAGGTTTGATTGACCGGGTGGCAGAATCAACACGTTTTCCCCACCTGCTTGGAAAGATGCTTGAATTGCTGCGAGCATCCAAGCGATAAACCCCAGGTTGGCTCAATGGCCTAACTCACAAACATCTTTTCCAATCAGGGTGTAAGGCACTTTGGTGAGCCGTGATCACCGGAAAATATACACTGCTTGTCAGGAAGCCATCAGCTTGTTTGGAATTCCGAAAAGCCATCAGCTTGTTTGGAATATCCGCTGTCGAGCTTCGTTCCACACCATCTATGATTGCCATTGGATGAGCATTCACTATCAGAGAGCATATCATCAATCATCCTCAACCATCCTTGACCATCAATACAGATAGCACTAAGCACAGCGTTAAACAACGTATAACAACGTATACGCCATAGTAAACCATCCATAGAATCAATGATTGAACTCACCCTGCCATACTGTTCGAAGTGCCAACTCTTTCCCTATGCATCTGGCGTTGGGCCCTCAGATTGGTGCTCGCAGCGATTCGCGGCCAGTTGGCAAAATGGTTGGCTGAATGCGAAGCAAAATCTAACCCTTGGGTGATGCTTGGTAGTTAATGATCAGTTGATTAATGGTCGATCTAAGTATGGTGGTTTGGTGAGACTGCTTAGTAATGATTTCAACGGTGAAGTGCCCATAGATTGATGATGATTAGTGATTAATTGTTGTGTACAACCCTGTCGATTCATCAGCGTTGGTAATGATTGATGATTCATGGTTGACACAATGGTGCATAGTCGTCGATGATTGGTAATTGATAGTGAGAAGTGATGATGATTGGTGTTCAATAGATTTCAATAGCGTGTTGAACGATGAGTCTTTGGTGGTTGATAGGCAAGACTAATTGCTCGATAGGGCTCATGGCTCGATAGGGTCCAAGAATCGCTGGTTGATGCTTGAAAGTTGAAAGTATTCACAGTTCATTGCGAAACCTCCCCAGTTCCTCGCATGATCGAGTCCAATAGTTGACGATGACAAAGTATCATTGAAACACGGTGCTTTGTAAGCCATATATGATAAATATCAGTTTTTCTTGGATAGGTTTGATGATATCATCCAAATCGGTTTATTGGCAATATCTGGGTTTTCAATAATTTTCAAACATATCATTCAAATAATTGCGGTGCCATTAGGTGTTCAATAGGTTGTCCATAAATTTATCTTTATTTTTGTTGGTCATTGCCAACCATGACGGCTGCTGTGTACTCCCACAACGGGCAAGAGCTGAGCAGGGACACCCAGCAGGTGCAGTCAACTTTCGTTTCGAAGGGTCCGGCGGGGCCCGCAGGTCTTGAGTATCTGGGTGTTCATTGCAATGGCAATGGATCAAGACTGAATTAAAACATATTAAATAATAAATAATAATAGGATTAAGCATTTAGAAAATCTTTAAAATATGTTTAATATATTTAAATGCCTTGTAATCAAGGATTTTTTAGGTATAATAATTAAAGTAATAATTAAAATAAGACTGAATTGAAATAACAGTTTGTACCCGCAAGAGGCGGGGGCGGAAATTTCCAAATTTATAAATGCCTCTGGAGAAAAACCCTTGAGCCTATAGAATATAACTGCTTTAATACCGATAAAATATAAAGAAACAATATTGAAATATTATCTATATATTGGAAAAAAATAATAATAAAAATAAAAAGAATATAATAAAAATATAATTTATAATAAAAATATAATTATATAAAAAGATAGATATATATATATTATAAGAATTTAAAAAAATATTAAATTTAAAATATTTAGAAAATTATATAACCGAAATAAAAATTATATTTTTTAGATATATAATTAATATAATTATAAAATATATAGATATAAATAATTA
>VSDK01024731.1:205016-231236 GCA_009767595.1 Symbiodinium kawagutii
ATATAATATTATATATTTTTTTATTTTTATATTAATATTTATTAATATATTATATAATATTTTCTAGATATTTTAAAATTAATTTATAATATTTAATTAAATATAATTAAATTATTTATTTAATTTAATTATAATAATTATTAATATTTAAATAATTTAGATTTAATATTTTTATATAGATTATTTTAAATTAAATAATATATTATATATTTGCAGACCCCAAATAATTTAAATTATAAATTTATTAAATTTAATAGTCCAATAGTAGCAGTAATGGTATAACCCATTGGCATTTGACACTCCCTGTTCAGGTCCCGCAAGGTCTAATGGCATCTGAAGCTCGGAGAAGGTGAACGAAGGTGGGGAAACCTGCAAATAAAATTGAAACTATTAACTATCGTTTATGTTTTCGAAAAACAAGGATATATGTATCTTATATATTTCAAGTCCGGTGGAAAATTATCGAACCAAGTTCTTTATAAGTTTTGGTCATGTCCAGATATTACTTTTTGGATGTTGTATTTGCTAATGAAGCCAGTGCATCAGCAAAATCACTCCAGCTGAGCTTTTGAAAAGCAGCAAACCCAACAGCACCCTGGAAGGAGTTTCACCCCCACGACAAGGTGCGTTTCACCCCTTAAAGGTGCGGTGCTTAATTGGCAAAGTGCGCGTTGACGTGTCCGTCCGCTTGACTCATCTCCAGGCGTTGGCCACACACCGGACACACCGTGGTGGAACTGCTGAGACGGCGTCTTTTTGACCTCAGCCATGCTGTTTTGCGGTGGATACGACGGATGTGTTTCTGCCATAGGGTACGGGGTTCGAATCATCCCAGTACAGGAAAACCAGAAGGGTATCTTGGGCTGTGGCTTATTGGTGTTGGTTGTTCCTTTCACTACCAAACATTACGGACAAATTATGAAAACACATTCTATCTGCAGTCTGTTAGTGCCGGAGGCTTTGCCTGCACCATGTTGCTTCAAAATTGGTTCGATATTCGATTTCATAGAGTAACGCACCCTCGAACTTCAGGACACATCCAAGCTCACAAATTCACAGATACTTTTCCGCTGCATTGACCAGTCACCAGCTATCATTAACCACTATCTACCAATGGATGTAAGATGTCACCAAGCTAACCATAGTGACAGAACACCACCCAGCCCTACCTACTAATGGTACTGGTCAATAACTGCTAATAGTGGTTCAATGGTCCAAAGAGGTTGGTAAATAGTAAGGAGTTGATCATGTTTGATCGGGCTTGGATCGGAATTTATGCCAACGGAATGGACTCCTGCGCTGGTGGTGACAGCTCTGCCGCCATGCAACACATTGAAGATCTTCGCTGTCTGCACTCTGCTTGTCTCCACCTGGGAGTGGAGAGCCGGCCAATGGGTGGTCCATTGTTCCTATCATGGGGGTGTGTCCTGAAGCAACCCCAATTTCTGGTTGGTGGTTGAACCACCCCTATGAAAAATATGAGTCAAGCAATCATGCGTTGATGATTACTAGGGAAAAAATGTTGAAAACCACCAACCGGTAAATCCTTCTAGAACCACTGGCAACAATGCTCCAGCTGCCATTGCAATCCAGTCTCATTGGTGCGTTGGTGAACATCAGCCCTTGGACATAAGGAAGAATCCCCATGCGTAGATCAACCAAATCAGCCGAAATGGAGATAGTACCCCTAGCTGTTCACCCCTTAAACGACCAAACTAGTCTTTCTGCTGGGATGCTCACCTGACCATTTGTTGCTTAATGTCGACCCCTGGTTTGGTTCATTTGACAAATTAATAAACCAAAACCAAACTAAACTTTAGGCAAATGAATGGGAAACTTGCAAAACCAAACTTGTCGATTTGGCAACTTCTCAATGGATGCAGGGCCATGGCGAAGGGATTGGAGTGTACCAAGGCTTCGATGTATCATTCAGTTGTGGAGTTGTGGTTCTGAGCCATAGGTAAATCTCAAAAATGAATGGTTCGTTCCTAAAAATGACTACTACTGGATGATTTGAGGGTACCCCTGTTGTAAGAAACCACCATTTCTGGATCATGACCATTAGAACTCACGAACCCTGCCAAAGAATCACCCATCAACTAAGCACCACATTCAGTAATTAAGCACCACATTCAGCAACCATCCATTGAGATTCATGACTGGTACAGCGCCAACTGCTCCATGGTCGCCTCCTCATCCGACAGTTCAATGACATCTTCCTGGCAGGTGAGGCGTTTCACGGTAGCTGGAGGAATTTGATGCCAAATCTGCTCTGGCTTAGTAGGAACACAACGGTCCTTCAAGATGTGCCAGGCAACCTGCCAGGATCGATCTTGCACTGATCCAACCGAACCCCACCTTTTGTCCACTTAACAACTTCCCCATCGTCCTCCATCATGGTCTTCCCACACTCGTCGGCATCGGGCACCGCTTCCGCAGCTTCCGCACACAGCGGCGCCGACGCGGTGATGGCCAGGGCGGGCTCTGCAGCGGCCTGGAGATTCAGAGTGGTTGATATCATGCGCGTTGTTCTGGTCATACTTTTGCTAACTAGAGCTACATCATAGTGACCATTCAATCAACCATTCATAATCATTGGCAGTCATTGAACATTCTCATTAATCAGTGTTATCAACCATCTTGAACCATAATTAACCATGTCGAACTAGTATTTTTCATCATTGCTAAAGATTTAATTGACCATTCTCAATAACCAATTTTCAAACATCATCAACCATGATCAACCATCGAATTAACCATTGAACTAAGCATTGAACCAACCATCATTACCCACGCGCAATCCATCATTGTGATCGGAGCATCGCATGCCGCGCCTCCCCTTCGCGGGGCGCCCCATTGGCTTTTTCCCCGAAAAAACTCGCCAGCTGCCGCTGCCCTGATGCTGCGAAGTGCACCGGGGCCCATGGCATCAACAGTTGGGTGAACCAGTGTTGCCTTCGAAATAATGGTGATGAGTCGTTAATCACTAACTAAGAAATATCATTAATCAGGAATGAATGAATGATAAACCAACTGGTATGATTATGATAAACTATAAGCAGTAACTTTGACTAATGATGAACTCCAATAGTCAATGATTAACCAGTAATGAGCTAATGGTGAACTATAATAGTCAATGATCAATTAGTGATTGACCGGTGGAATTAGTTAACCAATCATCGAAACTATTATCACCAGTGGATCAGTGAGTAGTGGTTACTAATTTAGATGGCTTGGCTCTATCCCTTACTTGAACGCCCCTGTCCTTAGAATCTTTCTGAACAAGCCAATAAATCATTTCTTTGCACACCCAAGGTGTCTCGCAGGGGCAGAACGACTGGTGCTATCCCCTGTCCCAACTGACGATTACAACACAGTTCCAAACAACATGCGCTACCACCAAAGGATGCCACAGGCATCCGCTCACTCTCATGATGGTTGGCTGTCCCCCAGCTAATCGAATGTCTGTGCCTTGACGATGACCAACTGTTCTGACTGGTGGTTACAAGCCATCTAAACATATGTCAGATATTGCTAAAGATAAAAGAATGCTTAAAGCCACAAAGTCACCTAGTACCTCGAAAGGGGATGGTTGGGTATTCCTTTTATCTTATGACGGTGAATGCTTAGAGCATTATACCACGTCAAAACCTATGGCCCCTGATGATGGTTGGTTGCTTCTCCAGAAACAATTCTAGAACTATACTACTGTAGGAGGATTGCGATAGTTGGCTCTACTTGGTTCAACATGTCCCAAGAAACCGCAACCATCAAACTGGTCCCAAGCACTGACTCGCCAAGTGGCCCTTCAGCAACAGCTGCTTCTGATCCCTGAAGGATGAGACGCGCACCCCCATGAGCCGCAGGGTGCAGGGCAGGAAACTTTCCAGCACCGGCTCCAGCAACCTTTGCGATGAGCGGCTGCTACCCAGAGCTCAGTGAAGTTGCTAAAACGCTTGGTGGTTGGTGGTTGCGCTCATATGTTTAGCGGTCATATGTTTAGCGGTTGGTGGTTGTTGGTGGTTGAAAACGTGCCCCAAAAAATTGGAGTCGAACATGTTTGAAACAAGCAGAAAACCCAACGCCAAGGAGAATGGTCATCAAGTTCCCAGGCTGTGGTGTGAAATGAGTTGCTGGTAAAGCATTTCTTCAATGGGAAGCCCTATGATAAATCTAAATAAATGGTCATCCTCATCGTCTCATCCTCATCATCACGCTGCTGGTACCCTAACTGTGGTTGGATGTTGCCCAAGCGGCTCGGCTGCTCGCCACGTGGGTAAGGCACGCTCGGGTGGCACCATCAACCATGGTGAAAAGTGGCTACGCAAGGGTTAGCTACACATTGATGTTACTGAAATGAGGGTTAATTCATAATGTTTTGTAATGATTAACATCAAGGATCTTTCATAGTGGTCACACAAATGGTTAGCAGTCATCAGTGAAGAAGGCCTTATAATGTTTTATGATGACTACAGCTCGCCTTGTGATCAAAAATGGTTCGCATGTAGTCTCCGCCTAATCATGCAGGTGAGCGATTGTACATCGGCTATGCGGGCAGTCCCCTCCCGAAAATCTCACAAACAATAAAGCTGTCGGTGACTCAGAAAGGAACTAGCAGCTGCCAAGAAACTTTAAAAGTTCTTGAGTCACTCTGGCCACTTCTTCCTCTGTATTGTCCTGGCGCAAAAAACTACGTGCGCAATGCATGAGACCAGTGAGTCGAAACTACACATCTCCCCTCCGCATGCAGGCGCACAGAAATCAATGGGTCCCAAGCAACAAAGACATAAAAAACATTCAACCTAACCCACCATGACGGACCCACAAGTTTGTGGGTGTTCACATTGCTGCCTTGTCATCACCGAAGGTGGATTGAAAGCCGATGGCCCGCATCACTGAGACTTGCTTGTTCCGAACCTCAAAGCCTCAATCAGCGGGAGCATCAGGGACAAATGTGTTCCAGGTCCCGCATGATGCGCGCCACGAAGTTTCTGAAAAGGAGTACACGCTCAATTCAGTACACTTACTTTTTAATATAATGCCCTTTGTGTACGTCTATGTATAACTATAATTATATCTTATCATAGTTGGCAGCAAATATAGACAGGTAGAATATGTCATATCATTATCAATGTGAACGATTTACTAATCTACTGGTGGTAATTTCCAACTGTTGACTACTACCAACTTGCCGACTATTTGGGTGTCGCAATCTACTGGTGCCTGCACCCATCGTGCCAACACTTCCATCAACCCCAACACCTCGTGCCCAAAGATTCACCCGCTCAGCAACCAGCACTTTGCCGACACATGGGAAAATGGCTGATGTCCGTATCGACTCACGACTCATGGTGAAATGATCCATGCCCATATTTGCAGGTTTGGGTTTTCAGTATTACTGTACGGTGAGAATGGTGAGAAGGAATCAATCGTCATTCACCATCAACTACGCATCCATCATCGAATTCGTGAGAACTGAGCACGATCATATCATCCACCAAAGACCATCCATGAACATTCAGTTGTCATAAACCATCCAATATCCCCATCACTCGACTATCAAGCAGCCATCAAGTAAGGATCCACTAACGACCATTGAAGCATCAATTAGCCGTCATTGAACCATCACTAAACAGCCGAAGCACCAACAAATGACCAGTAAACCATCAAATCATCACCAACTATAGCCACCATGAAAAAAAACCTCGCTGAGCCATCACTTAGCAGTCAAATAGTCATCAAATCAACACTAATTATGAACCATCAAAATAACCATGAAATCACCACGCGATCTTGATCCCTGGCGCACCCCTAGCACCATGAAATCACCAACATCAAACCATCCAACTATCATCTCTGTCACCAACCAACGATCTCCTCACCCTTCCGCGCCGGCGCGTGCAAGCGCCGTGGAACTGGAAGTCTTCACCTTCAGCGTCACCACGCGACAGGCTAAGGGCGGGACTGAGGAGGCCATGTCCTCGGTGGAGCCAGCGCAAGGAAAAACGATGGGTGGTGGTGATGGGTGATACAAGGATGGTTCAATGGTGGTTAGTTGATAGATGGTTTGATGGATGGTTTGATGGTTGTTTGATGGTTGTTTGATGGTTATTTGATGGTTGTTTGATGGTTATTTGATGGTTGTTTGATGGTTGAGATAATGATGGTTCAATGATTTTTACTTGATGGGTGATGCGATGGGTGATTTGATGGTTAGTTGATGGATGGTTTGATGATTATTTGATGCCTATTTGATGGCTCGTTGATGGCCAAGTGATGAATTTTTCAGGTTGGTTTGTGGGTGATTTGATGGTTTACTGGTGGGTCAATGGATGGTTATTGAGTGGTTTAGTGATGGTTCTATGATAGAAAATCGATGGTTCAATGGTGTTTGCTTGATGCTCATTTGATAGGCGATAAATGGTCAAGCAATGGCTATTTGATGGTCTTCATGGTGGTTGATAATACTTATTTGACGGCTTTCATGATGGCAAAATAATGACCAATTGAGATGGTTGAACGATGGCCAAGCGATGCTGATAATGGCGGATGATAGAGGTTGATACTAATGATAAAACGTTGATCATTATGGTGAAAACTTCTTAATGGTGGTTGGTGGGAATGATGGCTGATCAAAAATCCAACTACTCATGAAACAATGTTATGGGCGACGTTGGAAATGTAAGAAAACATGATGATCCCTCACTGCTCATGGTACTTTTGAATGGAATAAATGGTGGTCAGTCATGGGAGTAGCTGGAGTTCATGTCAACCCAGGTCAGCGCTTGGCCCCGCAGGAAAGCAAGCATAGTTGAGCATGTAAAAACCTGAAGTGCTGAGGAAAAGAACATGGGTTGACACCATCATGATCCCTCAACATTGTTGAACATTGTATTGTCAATCAGTATCAACTTCATTTGAATTTTGAATCTATTAACTGTCGTATTCGTGATACAAAGGTTTCTCAAAGACAATATGATTCGCGTCAAACCACGGTCAAACCATCGTTGGGTCATGAAGGCCGACTAGCTATCTCAGTTTCAACCATCAACCACTTCGCTTTAATGATTGATTCTAGGGTCAACCATCATCAACCATCAACTGCGGTGTTCCATTTTCATACCTTGATACCACACGATCCTCCTTCACGATTGGTCGGTTTGCCACTAACGCGGCTCCCACTTGGCACTGCAGGTGCCATCGACAAAACAAAAAATCCTTTGCTATGAGCCACCAGTGTCACCAACCAATCAACCAAAATAAATCCTTTTCTTCTTTAATACTGCAGGTCGGTTTTTTGTCTTTAGATCCAGCCACCACCGGGCCACTGGTGAACAGGTACCACGACCACGGTCTTTATCCAAGAGCCAAGTGCAACCACTAAATCTCACCATCACCAACCAGTAGTTGTTTGCCCATTATAGTTGCTTGTTTTCCCCAATTATCAACCACTATTAATGGGTATAGTTATAACCATCAACCAACCAAACCACCTCCACAGGCCACAGCTTCGCTCCACAGCTTCCCTTTGTCACGGTCCCCATCCGCCCGCCTCGGCCACCTGTCGGCACAGATCCCTCAGCCGCTGCCGCAGCCCCCCCCCTTGCCCCGTTCGCAGGACAAGGACTTCCTGGCAGAGCGGCCGTGGCTGGACCGGTGAGGCGTCCAGTGCGGGTAGGGTGGTAGGATGGCATGGGCATTGGGAGATGATGATGGTGATGATGAATGATTGGTTGTTTGACTGGTTGGTTGGTTGGTTGGTTGACTGGTTGTTTGACTGGTTGGTTGGTTGGTTGGTTGACTGGTTGGTTGACTGGTTGGTTGGTTGGTTGGTTGGTTGGTTGGTTGGTTGACTGGTTGGTTGATTGATTGGTGATGGTGACGGCACCACGATAATTAGGACATGTTGCGTCGATCAATTTCGTTACTGTTGATACCAATTGTCGGAAATGGCGGGGAAACATTCAATCATAGTGGCTAATCATGGTGATACGAGCCAGTAGAGATGTGAAATTAGAACTCTTTAACATCATCTACTGATACTAATTGATTAATTGTCATTGATTGATTGATTCTTTCCATTAGTGACCAGCGATTCTTTATTATTGTTTGAATGGTTAACCATTTGTGCTATAAACAACCCCATTGATTTGCCATGGCTACTCACTGCTTGTCAGTGATCCAAGTGATCTCTTATGCGATGAGTGATTTCCATTGACGGCTGCTCGTCGCTTATCAGTGCCCCGGTGACTTGTTGTCCCCGGCGATGCTTCACGTCGGGTTTCTGATGATGGTTTTAAACATGTGCGAAGGATCGTCCATAAACAGATCAGCTGCTGTTTGCTTGGCAAAAATCAGTGTGAAACTGCAAGATCGCCCGCAACTAGCCGTGGGTATCCCTGGTTGGATTCACCCAATTTTCAATTCATTGAGAAACAAACCAGTTCGAGGTAGCTCCAACTTCGGAAACAGGTGCGACCATAAGTGGTTGAATTTCAGGGGGGTCCCTCGGGCCACCATCAACCACCGGCAACCACCATCAACCACCTTAAGCCCCCGCCATTGATGGCGTCTGGATGACTTTGCCACGGCAGTGGCTCCTTCCAACGGCTCCAACTTCATCCCCTTCTTCTGACAGCTCCTCACGAGTGCTGACCAGGGAGCTGCCCCAAGGATCAATGATGGAGATTCCCACACTGAGGTTAATAACTAATGGACGTCAACCGTGTTACAACTAATGAACTATCGAGGTCAACAAGGGCTAATGATGGATATTGACAGTGCTGTCAGAACTACTGAGCTAATGGATGCGAACCTTTCTCAATCATTGCTAACCGTTTATCAATTAAGAATTGATGCATGTTCTATTTATATTCTAGTTCATCAGCCATTCTCATGACGGTTGTTTCCCCCACCCAAGTGACCAACAACGGCTAACAGCCATGCTACTGGTGGTTCAAATGCACTCAATGTTTTTTGGTGTTCACTATTCTTGGTGGTTGCTGATATTGTTGGGTGATATTGATAGTGATGATCGTCAACACAAACCAATTTCTGGTGTTTGCCAGTGGTTTGTTGATGATAGAAACGACAGTTGATATCAAAAACAACGACAATGATGATCATCATTGTAGTATATAACTCAATATAGTTTTTGACTGTTCCTATTGCTAGTGATTATGATTATGGATGTGATCTTAAAAACATGTTCCAATGATCCACTGTTCTGAGAACTATTGTTCTTGATGATCGCATTTATTACTCATCCGCAATCATCAATAGAATGATTACGAATCATTCAAATCAAATCATCGTGAAGGAACTCATCATGGTTAATGATTTTCTTCATTACTATTTTCAACCAAATGATTCGAAACAATATTGGTAACCATCATCTTTCACTTCCATTCCCGGAAACGGAACTGAAAAAAACAATTTAAACTTCAGCCATCCTTACTAACCATTGGTGCATCGTTCCAGCAGAAGCGCTCATCGTTGCTCCTCGTTGGCCAAACCCAGCGCGCCACGCAGCAGAAAACCGCTGGTCTTGGGCCGCGCGGCGAAAGCGCGACGCACGCGACACACTTGGGCGCGCAGGTCGGCGCCTTACAGCAGCGAATCCAACGATCACCATGATTCTGGCTCATAAGAAAACAAGCGCTTATACAGTTCAACCGTGGCCTATGATTAAACAAGATCGAACCCGAGAAAAACTATGTGAGATTGCGTGGCTCCCCAGGCATGACTCATGGAGATTGTGTGAAAGCACCAGAAAACCAAAAAACGAAAAATAAAACAAACAAGATTGCAGACCCGGAGGTTCTAATATGACACCTTCCTTTTTGAGCCTTGGGGCACGCAATCTTGGTTCTCTTGTTTCTTATTTTTTAATTCTTGGCTTTTGGTTTTGCAATCCTGGATCTTGATATCACGGGTAGCTCAACAAAACCAAAAAAACTATGATTGCACACCCCAAGGCTCCAAAAGGAAGTTGTTATGTCAGAACCTTTGGGTCTACATTTTTCTATTTCTTGGCTTTTTTGGTTTCTTAGATTTTTGACAGCCTGGTCTCTTTGTTGATTTAATGATTGTGTTTTTTGCTTTTCTTATTCTGCAGGTCTGCAATGATGTTCTGTCTTTGTGCTGCGGTTTCTGGTATACGTGCTGCTTTGTATAATGCTAAAATGTCGAAAAAAACGCACTATGAAAGAGTCCCCTTCTGTTGCTTTTCGTAGCTCGATAATGATGTAAATGAACAAATATTCAAATAAATACACATACATATATATATATATATATGTAGATGTCAATATGGGCAGGAGGCATGAGGGATATGCTATCGACTCCAGGATGCTAATACTAGGTTCGGATGAGATAGGACATGATAATGATCAGAAGGATTGGGCTCCAACTCATCTAAATCATTGCTTGCTATCAAGCAAGAATACATGAGACAATGATACCAAGAAAATCTAGTATGCGATAATTGCTTGGTATCATCCGTATACCAACGATATTAAAGACCATGAAATCACTGGGCCACTGGGCCCACTTTTTGTCGGCTCGGCATCATGGCTCGACACAGCACCGTCACGCATGGCATGGTGTTCGGCGTTCGGTTTTAATGAAAACCTGAATAAAAGCAACTTCTTGTCGAGGATCACAGTAGTCAAAATAAAAACTTCCCTGGCTAAGTGGTTCTCTTCTTAGGGGAAATCTGCCTTTTGGGTGATATGCTGTTTTAACATTGTTGCTAAGTGCCACCACTAACCACCGCAACGAAGCAAAACCAAGCAAACAGTCCAAAGCGTGTGTTTTTTTGTCTTCGTTTGGTGGTTAAGTAACAGTAGGAAGGGGTCATAGAATCAGTTTATAAGCAATGAGCTAAGCAACTACTGCCATGGAGATAATGTTCCATGAAGGATGTGAAATTGATGATGATGGTTGAATCAAGGTTGAATGATGGCTGAATGGTATGATGCATGAATGATGATGGTTGATGGTGCAGTGATGGTTTGTGGATGGTCATGGAAAATTGATAGTGGTTGATGATCAGTTGACTACTCATTTTGCTCTTATGCCTTATGCCTTTGGCCCGTGCTGAAATAAATAGATCCCCTTCCCAATCAGGTGCTTCCAGAGGGGATTCTAGGGCCAGGGACCAGTGGTGCTCAGAAAGTGGTTGTATAATGGGCTAAATTCTTGAACACGAAGGCCATTCATCGATAACCGTATATATAATGATGGATTATCCCATTTTGCTATCGTTAATTCTGGTCGATGATGGTCATTGATGGAGAATCTACAACTAAAATCCAAGAACTAATGAACATTCAAATGCTTAGGAGCCACCAGTTTTTTGCATGTAGAGGATTAGGTTTAAGCTTCACTCGTGGAGGCCAAGTAGCAACCTGTGGTGTAAGCAACCAGGAGGTCAAGGTAACAATTCACAACGAACAACCGCACAACGACCGCCAAGAACAGATCCACTGCCACTGCACAGCTAATCACCCAGCGAACCACAGGCCACGCTGATATGCGGAAAATATTCTCTCTAACACACTTTCAACAAGCATGTTGATACTGTTCAATAGACAAATCCTCAAACTTGAGACAATAAACGACCATACATATCTCCTGCTTTCGCTATCTTCTGAACCTTGTAAAAAATCCGTACACCATTGCTATCGTGCCCATTTGATGATAGTATCGGTTACGAGGTTTGTCTGCGAACAGCAGGAACCAGCTGTGCGGCAGCATGACCGTACGACTGATGCTATGGCCACTTGGACTCTGATAATGAGGGTAGCCACTTGGGAAACCAATTCCACTCTAGTAGCGGTGAAAAGTCTGCTGGTTGCGGACGGTTGACCCCTTGAACTTGAACATGCTTGGTTGCTCGACTCTTAGGGGCAAACGTGGTTTGAAACCCAACCATTGTTGAGCGAAAATGCATGAGCAATGAGCTATGATCCGGCTGGGGTCCTGGTTGCATGCGTGATCTAAACCCAACTCACGGAACTCACCACTTTCAGGATCTCGCTGCCGTGGGGATCTGCATTGGCGATGCCGCCAAGGTGCAGGTGTTGATTTGCAAGATGGTGGAGATTTGGTGCTCAAGCACCTGGAAAATTCAGCAGTCCCTGGTGACCCTGGCCATCGTTGCTGGAGAACTTGACTTGCCATGGCTAGTTGTAAACGCGGCTGCTGTGATTCTTGTTGGCAATCCCATGGGGCCCAGTGTTGTAGACTCATGTGGAGCGGTCCTCGCAAACATCATCATAGCCTTCTGGAAAGTGAGGTCCCCGCCCCAGTTGGCTAGCTCAATGGGAACGAGCCCATCTTCCCACAATACGGGAAGGGCGTTTAGTTGAGAGTAACCAACATTGACTGATGATTAAAAGCACCAACAAACTTTCAACAGTTCCCATTGCGAACCAGCAACATGTTTCATGATTATTATGAACATTTTTTGTCAAAACCATACTGTAATGCATCATTAAGAACCATCATACATCATCAATAGACATTTCAGGCAACCATTGACAACTGCCAAGCATCCATGAATCGACACATTACCCTCTAGCTCACCCATATCTGCTTGGTGGTTTCAGCCCCTATAGGACATATCAATCAACCACCCGACCATCCAAGTCAGATCCAATGATTGCAGAACACTCATCGGATATAACTTCCGTTGACCAGGGCTTGGCGTCGACACAGCTTGCAAAACAGAACATGAACAATACAAGAATGTTCGAAAACCACCACGTAGTAGTTGTTGAACCATTTTTGTTGCTTATTGTCGCCTATGAATAATTAGAATTGGCTAAACACCATTATTGATGATTAACAGCTATAACCCCTATAATTATTATCAACCATTGTTTTAGTGGCCATAACCCCTATGAAAACCCCTAGGTCATTAATTTATAACCCCTAGTTTTAATATGAAAACAACTATAACCCTTTAAATAATGGCTATATGAACCCCTCGTTTTGTTGCTGGCCGTCCCCGAGAGTCAACCGCTACGTTTCTGGCAGCTCCAGGTGTGGCCTTGCCGCAGCCTGGCAGCTTTCGCACGGGCAACTTGTCCATGAACTCCAGGACCGCCTGCGGCGCGGGGCTGGGGGAATGCCATGAGGAGCACCCTGGTGGTGGTCAGCTACCATATGGTGAATGATGTGAGCAATTCAGGGGACAATAAGCAAGAATAGTAGGGTATATGATGGTTGATGATGATTATGATTATGATCATTCATTATGAGTGCCTGATGTTACCGCTACTATCGGTATTGATGATGATAGATTGCCACCATTGTCATCATCAGATTTGTTATCGTCTTGATGCAAACCGTGCAAAAGCATCGTTGTTGCATCAAAATCTTCAAGTTGCCGTGCCGCGGGCGACAATCTCAGCACACTGCATCCCCTCATCCGCCCTGGGTTTGTCCATGGTAGCGGACCATCATCAGGTAGCTACCATGGTTCACCCTACTATCGTTGCTCATCATCCCCTGAATTGTTCACATCATTAACCCCCAGCACCACTCTACCCAACAGCCTCCCCTGTTGCTTACACACGCCTTAGATCCACATTGACCAACGGGGTGATGGATCTATGTATCTACCATCACCGCGCCTCCCGACTGGGATGAATTCGGGTCTGTCCATCAGGCTTCTTCTCATCGCTTGCGATCTTAGCAACCATTCCTGGGGGACGAAAGGCGGACGAGTAACAGGAACAGTGGGTGAGTACTCCTGTCATTGCACATCTGACATCTGTTTCAGAAATCATATGTGGATAGTGCCATACACATATACATATGCAGTACATAATCTATAGATGCATTGAGACCTTTATAAACCTTTGATAACCTTTGCATTTCTGCGGTGCATGGATACATTGGGCATGGCTCGAAATTTGCAGCAAACAACAGCAGCTCAGCTGATTCTGCTACAGCAGGCACTGCTAAGGCACGGTTGGGACCGATTCCAGCCGAGCAAGTGAGGGCCGTTGCTTGCTTTACCTGCGGCGAATGGCCGTGGGTCAAGGGCTATGTGCCCGGAACGGCTGTTCGCATCCAAGCTGGTTATGACATGACCAGATACGAGGTGCCTTTAATCGGGGATGGGTTCACTACTCCCCACTTGTTGGTTGCTTGACATTGATCCATCCCCAAATGTACAAATAAATGTTGTACATGTTAACATGTACCAAAGTCATCATTGATCATCATAAATCGGAGTTAACCACTATCAACCCATCATTGACCACCATTAACCACAGCTATGTACAAAAAAAGATGGGGGCAAAAAATGGGTATGTCCAGTGTGCCAAAACAGAGTAAGCAATGACCAACCAAAAATTGATCATTTTACAAATGGAAATTATTGGTTTTTAGGCGTACCACTATGGCTTGGCACATACCCAAATGGTGTTGGGTACACCCAGATTTTGCCCATTAACCAATATTAATCCATCTGATTGCTCATTCACTCATCATTTACCACCATGCACCACAATATTAACCAACTACTTAACCAACTACTTCACCACTACTAACACTATAATCAGCCGTAACCACTATAACTAGCCATCATTTAACATCATTAACCACCATTAACCCAGTGATTCAAATGACAGCCGTGCCTTGTCTCGCATCTCCTGCACCACTTCTTCCGCATCCCGCTGCGAGTTTGCCAGAAAGTCCGTGAGATCCTGGGTGGGGTCGACCCGTGGGGAACCCGTGGATGTTCAGCCTAGTGGCACTCCCGGGTTAGATCCGTTGGTGGATAAGCCATTCAACTAATGGTTGACTATGGTTAAGTACGGTTGTAAGTTATGTTTCAGTATGGCCAACAATGGTTCAGTATGGTCAACTAATGGTTAGAAATGGCTAAGTATGGTTGTAAAGTGGTTAAGATTCGTCACCTAAGTGTAGTTATATCTACCATTAACCCAAACGTGAAGCAACTGGAGTTACCTAACGGGGGGGGTACAGTACCGCTCTGTAGCTATGGGAATCTGGCAGATCACCATGGTATTAAATTAGCCATGGTAATGACCGTTGTTTTTTTTATGGTTCACAAGGTTTTATTGCATTTCCTTGGAATTCCGGTCAATAGAAGCCAGGAACGTAGATGTATGTATATATATATATACACATATACTTAAATATCTATATCTAAATATCTATATATATAAATAAATACGCCATCCTTGCAATTTTGTTCACACATCGTCAAGGTATGGTCACATCACTTTGCGCCGCCGGCGATGATGATAATCCCCGGCTGAACTTGCGACTGTGTTCCATGCCCAAGAACATGCGTAGACAATTATCAACCAATACTAATGATGGTGTTGAAACACTCTGAACCATTGGCATTTACCGTTATCGCTTGTTGACCATAGATTTCGACAGATTTCACACCATTGGATCAACCATCATGAGCAGCCAGGCTGTTGACTCTGTTAAGCATCATGAACAGCCATGATGTTGACCATTCCTAACCATGGGATCAACGAGCGATTACACCATTGGATGGCCATGGACATGGTCAATCAATGATATGTTATAGATTGATTTACTAGAGTTCACCATTGACGAATGAGAGTTCACCATTGATTATCAGTTACCAACATGATATGGGTGTTTCTCAAAATAGGGGTACCCCTAAATCATCCAATAAAGTTTCTCAAAATAGGGGTACCCCTAAATCATCCAATAAAAACAATTCATAGTGACAAAGCATCCGTTTTTTGGGTACCCCCATTTTGAGAAACCATCGTATATTAAAGTACCATAAATTCACCAATGATTGGTTCACCATGTTGGTTCACTCTGGTTCACTGGCGAGGCTGCCGCAAAATTCACGCAGCAACACATCCAGTTGTTGCAAATCAGCCATAGTTGCAACCAGCGCTGCAATGTAACCAGGTACAGGCGTTGGCGCGAACGATGTTATGACGATAAGGCTACGGGCAACAAAAGGTGTAGCAATAAGATATAAGTACTAGCCAATCTATCCATCCAGAATCAACATGTTGGTGTCACCTGGTAGTAACCAACCAGAGGCGTAATAACGCCAAACTTGTAATCATTGACTGGGCACAACCAACAATGACTAATCACACAAGAGCTACCACCAAGCAACTGCTTAATGGTACAAGGAATACTGGCTGCCACCACACCCATTGTCTTTGATTGCTATCTTTGATGCTTATGACACAATCATGAGCGTTTATCATCAACCATGGCACGGATATTACCAACCCAACCAACCAATCAACCAACTCACCACCCAACAAACCAATCCAAACTCACCAAAGCCAATCATCCAAAAGTGTTGAGTCTCAAAATAAGTCGGATGAGCATCTGACCACCAGTGAAAATCCCAGAACAAGAAAGAATGATATGCCTCTAGTTACGGTTATTCTTCCCCATTATTGGTTGGTTACTATTGACCCATAGCCATATGTGAACAATCAGTGTTCTTTCTTTGTTGCTGAGCTGCCTGCACCCACAGGATTCGACAAGATTATCGTTGATCGGTTTGTGGAGGTTGCAGCAGCTTTCCTAAGCAAGACATTGGGTTATCCATAAATGCTGGTAGCTCCAGTCATCCCCAGCTAGGGTCATCTAAGGAAACCAACGGAGCGGAAAGGGGGCCCCCATCATGGCCTTGGAACAGCCCACATCAACGTTCGACTGTCTCACGAGTTGCAACCCTGCATCCAAGTAGGCTTCGTCCAGCGTGTAGGCTTGGAAGTTGGGATCATATTCACCTGAGACCATGGCTGGTCCAAATGACCTTTGACCACGGCAGCTGTAGGCGTTGGTGGATTGCAGCCAAAAAAGTTCACAACCAGGAGTTGATTCAGGTTTTCCAGCAGATTCGCGAGCAACTCTGAAAGGGAGAGGCCCGTCCATGATCTTGGGGTACCCCCAACCATCCGGAAACCACATACCATTTCTAGATGGAGCCTGGGGAAACAAGCAAGCTTCACAGTACATCAGTACATTCAAGAAAAAAATCTATATGCTACAACTGAGTACAACTGTGACTGTTAATCATGGTTGACTGTTGATGGTCAATGATGCTAAGTAATGGTTGTGTGATTGTGATACCTGATGATGGAATGATGGTTAATGGGTTGCGGATTTGTCAAGCAACCAATCATCTGTAAACACTAGCAAAAATCACAAATGTTGAAAACCACCAGCCAAAAGTGTACTGTTTATGGATTTGTTTTACAAACTATCAAGCTGATGTTTAGACTGACATAATGGATTACAGCCTGTACAACCAATTCTCACGGAGTTCTTTAGATGTACGGCATTCGGTTGGTTTCTCAAACTAGGGGACCCCCAAATCATCCATTGATAGCCATTTGTGGCAATAGGCCAGCCATTTATATCCATAACAACCATTTTATTACTACAAACATTAAACCAACCATTATAGCCATGAATACTATTCAATAGTCATCTTAAATAGCCAAATAAACCAACCATGTATTATATATATATATATATATTATATTCATCTATTTATTTATTTACTTATATGTTCTCCAGGAACATTCTGCAACAAGCGCGGCACTGCAACAACGGTCGCCCTTGTGCCCCAGTGACATCCATCGGGAACCCTCGACCCTGCCATTGATTCAGTCAAAATTCGGGTGGTATCAGGTCATAGATCAGGGCTCCGATGAACTATCAAAGGATCAAACCATCAAATAACCTTCAAATAATCATCAAAAGGTTAGATTACATAAGATTAAATAACCACCACCAAAGTGGCACCTCCGATGAACCATCAAATCACCGGCAAACCGTGGTTGGATTTACTACATAGACACCAGTACTTGACTAACCTCTATGATTGGTTATGAGCAGTTGATTTGTTGTTGTTACTAGGGGTACTAAGGACTGTGGGTTTTCATTTGTGCCATCAATAACCATCATCAGTCATTAACGTCTATGAGCTGGTGATTAATAGCCATTAACCAGCATTACAACTGGACATGAACCATTCTTTATCCACCATATGCCATCACAAAGCATCATCACTCTTAGGCATTGCAAACCAATATCTGGTTGCCAACCATTAAAAGCAATCATTTAAGCAGCATTTTAACCATCATTCACCACTCTTAACCAGCACTAAACCCACTTAAACTAGCATGATAACCATCATGAACTACTCTTCACCAACATGATTCATCTACTTGTTCACCAACAAAACCATCATGAGTCACAACAGGCCACTCTGACCCTCCGCCAAGCCACGAAAGACCTCTCGGGTCTGCATGGCAACCTGGAGCTGTGGAGCTTGTTCCCAGTGGCATAAGGAGCACGAAGGCTTAAGCGACACGAATGGTCGACCAATGGTTGCCAATGGTTACTGACCAATTGGTCAGTAGTTGACTTCAAAAGCATTCATAATGACAGCCAATAATGACTTAAAAATGGTTGCAGAACTCTTTAATGTTTGGCGTTCATCGGTAAACCATTGCTGAATGAGTATTGTATTTGTTCATGGTTATTCATCATTGGCAATTCATACTGGTAAATCGTCAAGTTAGTAATCAATTTCTAGAACCTGAAAACGCCAAAAATGGTGACGTGCGCAGCAGAAACAATTGACTGTAACACACGACAACGGTTACACAACCGATGCACGTCCCCAAAAAAACGAACAAAAAGTACGATTCGCTGAGAGAGTTTTGGGATTCAGCCAACACGTGTGGACATTGAAGCAACAAGTCGACGGGGATTCAACCAACAAGTTGGCAAGCCATGGTGGCAAAATTAGGGGTGCTTTGTAATTGCGGATCACATTCATCGCAAGCACTACAACGGTTCTCTGTTGATTATCAGCCATCAGCAGCCATCACTACCTTCTAGTAATTAGGCATTTAGCCATGAAGGAGGATTAGGCACTTCCCACGAGCCTTGATCAGCGTATCAAACAGGGTCACTACACCCTGGAAATCTCACGTAAACCAATGACCACAAGTCGCCACTACTGATGGTTTCTGGCCAAAATGATCACAACATGACGCAGCACTTTCCGAAGAAAACATGCGACATGTGCGTCTCCATCCTCCAACTTCCCCAAACTTTAGCAAACCCAACCCCCCCAACCCCCCCAACCCCCCCAACCCCCCCCAACCCCAACCCCCCCCACCCTACCACCCCGCAGCCCTTGCCCTCCCCCGGGTGTCCTTGGTGTACTTGGCAAAGTTGGGCGCAACGAAGATCAGCTCCTCCGGAGGCATCTTGGACCCCACCAGCTGCGGGTTCTTCACCATCTCCACCGCGATGAACCCCGGCATGGCCGAGCGCACACCGTACCTCACCGACGCAACTGGTTGGTCACTTGATGCACCAGTTGGATACATGTACAAAATATCAATGCTGAAATGTATGCGCAATTGTGAAGATGCGCGCGGATGAAAATGAAATGCGGGCAACACTGTTTGTTCAACACATTGCCATGAGCAAATCTGTGTGGTCCCTTATCGGTGGTGCAGTTTTCCGTACGAGTTTTGCATACGTCTCTGGGAGAAAAACATTGAATTTTGGATCCACGCAGCTAATTGTAACATTTTTGGGGGTCAAACCCTATGAATTACATTGCCATAGCTCATGCACGTTGATCAAATAAAAACCAGAATTATACCCGCTCGGACCAGCCTTGTAGTTTCAAAACCAAAGGACAGACTTTGTTCAAATCCAAAATGGTAAGAAAAATATCAAAGCAAAGTCGCTGGGTACTAGGGCAAAACCCTGGCAAAACCGGTGGATCCACCAGGGGGGAAATTTCATAGGCATTTTCCGTATCACCTAGGTTACCCTCAGAAAAAAACACTGTATAGAATCAGGCTGCAACTTGCGCACCACTACGAGAATGGGTATGCCAAGAAGGTCTGGGGCATGTTCGGTCCCAAGTATGGCCGTTACACAATTGCAAATGTTTGTTGTTTCTGAACACGGGCCTCAGCAAAACATTGAAAAAGACGGTACGTGATCCAATTCGTTGGGTATTAGCTGGAACAACCTCCTATGTTGCTGGCGTCTAACCTGCCTCCTTGAGCCCTGTGTCCCAATTTTGTATGGCATATATTCATATGGGTTCCCGACTGTATTTCATACAGAACATTGGAACATATTCACATCCGGTGTTTTTAGAATCATCGTCCCCGTTTTTCATTCGTATATATTCATGTGGTGCTGGCACCACTGTGCCCATGACATGCCTCACCGAATATCCGATTCTACAAGGGTCAAGCTACTACTGGAAGCAACAAATTTTGATAGAACATGTTTGGAAATATTGGCTATACCAACGCGTCTCAATTCTTTTCGGGGGCCCCAGTTTAGTTGGAACACTTGATCATCCGAGATCATACTGTGGATTTGGTCCATTTGCAAGCATGGTGCCTACAATTTGACCTGGTCATGAAACTATTTTAAATGAAATTGACCATATGCCGAACCGGTTTGCCAGCTTGATTGGTGATATGTCATGATGTGTCGACGATATTGTATGTATCTGCGTGTTTGGGATGCTTTGGGTAGCACTAGCACTCGTGTGGAAATTTCCCTGGCATGTGTTATTTGAAGTTCTTTTTGGGTCCTTCTGGTCATTTATGATTTCTTTCTGGCGCTGCTAGACCACACGAACCATGCAAAACCATTCGGAACGTAGGGACGGTCAGTTTTATAGGGAATGAAAGATGGTATAGGGGCGCCGGGTGCCAACTTTGGGGCCCCGGATTTGCGAGGAATTCAATTGGACCCAGTGGCTGGCGAGAGAATGGACATGTCAATGGATCTTGTCCAAGCGCTGCTGTGCTGCAAGTAGTAGAGTTTGTGAATTCATGTGGTATCATTTGACATCATTTGACCAAATTTAAAACATGTTGCAAAGAACGCCGCGAAACAACCCACAGCCCTGCGAAAGGTTGTGCGTGAAGAGCATGGTCATGTGGCATAATGAATGTTCGAAAGATGCAATGTAGCTAAAAAATGTTGCAAAAAGAAATCGCAAGCTTCTCTTCCAAAATGATTAATTAACAAAGATTGTTGCAACTGCGAAAGCCCGTGGTTCGAGAACATCACAACCATAGCGCCGTCTCCGGCACCAAAGGCCGTGACATTGGGCAGCAGGCCGGCTTGCTCCAGCATGGCCTGGCAGCCGTTCAACTGCTAGACCACGGTTTCAACCCGTCCAAGCATTCATCCTTCAGCTGCCTTATCGTGGGATGGCCAGTCCAAGGCTATATGACAAAAGGCCTGCAGGTGCAGGCGCCGTGCTTCCACCACTCTCGCCCAAACACTGTTGCGGAAGTGAGCCAAGCAACGCCTTGGATGGGTCAGCTGTTGGGGGAAGCACCAACAAGATCCAGTCTTCAATGGTTCCAAGTCATGACTCCATGGCAGGACACGCGGAAACCAATCATATCAAATCCCCAAGTTGGTGGTTTTTAGCCACCCTGTGGAATGGTTGGAATTGACCAGCTGTTGTCGTGGGGCCACGCCAAGCTCCTTGTATCATTTCCGTCAAGCCATGGCAGGCTGACACTGGAAATATGATCCATGTGAACTATACTACCAGACCAATTAACATATGGCTGTGGGCCAGTTCACCCCCTACCTTAGAAGTACTTTCATTCACCATTGCATTCCTTATTGGCTGGTTGATATTAACCCAGGGCCACGTTGTAACAATGCACCAGTAAGCCCTCTTCAGCGCGTTAGGTTCAGACTTGTGCACCGCGAGCCGGTCGTGCTTTGCAGCATGATTTTCCTGTGGGGCAGTGTTGCAGCGTTTCTCGAAATGTGGAGTCCATCTACAAGATAGCATTGAAGCATTAGTCGCGCTTCCCTGAAAAAAACCATTTCTATTAACCATGACCTCCTGACAGATCCAGAATCTAAACCAGTGCACTGTTGACTTTCAAAACAAATCGCGCAACCGAATGCAAGCGAGGACACACCAAACCATAGGGGCACGGCCCACCTGGAAGCACCATGAGAAGCCGGCTGGCCATCAAGCTTGCAATTGACCTCCACCAACCTTGACGGATCCTTACAACTACATTTGTTCCCAACCAACCCATGGCTTTTTGATGCCTGCAACCAACCTGGTGACAACAGCTGGTCAACTCCAATCACTCCAACCGGCGACCCAGGCTGCCACCAAGCTGCTGGGCTAACTCCTGGTTGGTGAAAATCATTTCGCTGATGCGACGACTCAACAAACAAGCGGGCTCCAAAATCAAATTGGCGGCGTCACTAAGAATTCCCTCTGGTAATTTTACCCTCTGGTAATTTTACATAGCAATGGAAAATACGCCCTTTAACACTGCTGATTGCCCATTGCTATGTTATAGGTTACCGGAATGTAATTCGATTCTAGCAAGCAGCCCTAGTGTGAGTTGTAACCCTTCAAGTCTGAGCCGCAACAAGTTACGAAGTCAGGACGCACATCCAGCTGTACCTTCTGGTCGCTTTGCTATTGGGGATGGTGGTGAGACAGTGATGGTTGATGCTAGGGCATCAAAAAGTCTCGATGCCCATCGTGGGTTTCACCGGGTTCATAGACATGGTCTGGTTGCGCGTCAAAATTAGGATCTGGGGCTGGATCATAATTGGCCATACGGCCGTACGTTAGTGAGAATGAACTGTTAATTGTTATCCCCTGAGTGGGTTAATAATGGGGAAGATAGTCAACGACCATTGACTTGGAATTATTGTTGTTAATGATTTACCTGCTGACCAGCTCATACCCCCATAACACCTTGATGGTTCAAGCGTTGACCCAACTTGCCCCTCCTCAGCGGCTTGGGATAGCCAGTCCCATGCTGAATCGTAGAAGGCCTGCAGGCGCAGGCGTCGTGTTTCCATCACCGGGTTGGGTGATAGAAGAATCGACCAACTGGAAAACAAAGCCTTGTCATTAATCTAAAATCAAACCCCAGGCTCGAGCACCCAGTCTCGAGGGGCAGGGTTGCCAATTTTTGTCAATTTTTGTCATTTTTTGTCATTTTTTGTCATTTTTTGTCATTTTTTGTCATTTTTTGTCATTTTTTGTCATGTTTTGTCATGTTTTGTCATGTTTTGTCGTGTTTTGTCATGTTTTGTCATGTTTTGTCGGCCTCTATCGGCCTCTATCAAGTCAAAATATGTTCAGAAGAAATGAAGGAACACACAAGCAGGCCATAATCATAATGGCATATAATCATGATGGAACAGAAGACCATAATGGCAATGGATCATGATGGAATATAGGAATCCACAATGGCAAGCAGGCCATTATGGCATATGATATAGTGATTGAACAAAAGGCCACAATGGCAAATGGATCATGATGGAATAGCAAGCCACAATGGCAAGCAGGCCATAATGGCATATGATATAATTGATTTAACAGAAGGCCACTATGGCAAATGGATCATGATGGAATAGCAATCCACAATGGCAAGCAGGCCATAATGGCATATGATATAATGATTGAACAAAAGGCCACAATGGCAAATGGATCATGATGGAATAGCAAGCCACAATGGCAAGCAGGCCATAATGGCATATGATATAATTGATTTAACAGAAGGCCACTATGGCAAATGGATCATGATGGAATAGCAATCCACAATGGCAAGCAGGCCATAATGGCATATGATATAATGATTGAACAAAAGGCCACAATGGCAAATGGATCATGATGGAATAGCAAGCCACAATGGCAAGCAGGCCATAATGGCATATGATATAATTGATTTAACAGAAGGCCACTATGGCAAATGGATCATGATGGAATAGCAATCCACAATGGCAAGCAGGCCATATTGGCAAGCAGGCCATAATGGCAAATTATATAATGATTGAACAGAAGGCCATAATGGCAATGGATCATGATGGAATAGCAGGCCACAATGGCATCTATACAATCATTATGGAACAGCAGAGGCCAAAATGGCATGTAGTGATGATGGAACAGAAGGCCAAAATGGCACATTAATAATCATGATGGAACACTGGGCCAAAATGGGACATAATTAATCATGTTGAAACATGATCACCTCAATATAAAACGCATTGAATATCATAAGCAATCACTGAGTAAGTATGTTTATGTGATTTATGTTGGTAATATGCATATATTTTGATTTTAAAAAATGTAATCCATGCACACGATTCTAAGGAGTATATCCAGAATATTTGTTGATTATTATTCCTGCACTTCAGATAATTCACCTGACGCAAGCAGACTTGTGAATGGCTCCAAGGCAGTTTGTGCACACATCGATAAAACAGTGAATGCCACATCCGAAATGTTTGCACCAAGTCTGGAAGATCCAAAAGGAAACGCCTTTTTTAAACCTCGTTGTTTGCTGCAGCTCTAAGCGCTTGCTCTGGATGCCATCTTGAATCATAAATGCGAAACCTCAGCACTTGTGATTCCAACAAATGTCTGACTGCAGCATCAGTATGGAAGTCTGACTGCCCTTCTTCTTCAAGGACTTTCTGTTCATACAATTCCTGAAACTGGCGAGCCGCCAGCAAAGATTCCTGTTTTGCACGAACCCGTTCTGGTCCAGGGAGCGAGTCAGTTCCCCAATGTGATGAAGACGAGTCTTCTTCGCTACTGTCATTATGACCTGCAATATTATCTCTCCCCATCTCCATCTGTCTGTCAAGAACACTTTTTACCATGTCAACAAGGCGCCTGGCATCATCCAGGAGTGGAAAGATACATTGCCTGAAGGGCCATTGAATTTCCTCAGAGTACCATTTCATAGCTCCAAGAAAGGCCGAGATGTGAGGCAAGGACTCAATGATGATCTCTCTCTTGTTCGTCAACAACTTGATGTTTGTCAAGAACGGCTTCTCCAGCAAGTCTCGGGGACAGGTTGGATGCCTTTCTTCTATGCTGGCAGTACCAAGTTGGCCTTCCAGGACCATCACCCAAGGCCACTTTGGCCCATGGTTCGATTCTGGGAATGACTCCTCTGAAATCAATTTGCAAGCCCTAGTCATGGCCACCAACATCATGTAGCCACTTTCCAATTCATGGCCATCTGGCCTCCACTGACTAGGACCGTAGGCACGGCCACACAACTCAAAGATGTTGTGGAAAAGACATTCTGTCACCACGACCATGGAATGGATGCCATCATGGCCTGTTTTCTGACGAAAAGAACTCTGGCCATGTTCTTTCAAAATCAACCAGAAAAGCCTGGTAATCATGTAGTCCGGGTCTCGCAATGCTCGTTGCTTGAGACGCTCTCTCTTTTCCTGCGCGGTCAGAGCGTTCATCATTCTGGGTGGAATAGGTCCATCTATTTGCACAAGGTATGTGATCTGGGAATTGTCAATTCCCCACCATTCATCCCACTCTCTGTTGCTCCAGTCAAGCCCAGTCGGCCCCTTACCCACTTTGCCATATCCAGCCGCCACCAATGGCACTGATGATGGTGCTCGGTACCACTGCCCTCGGTTGAAACAAAGGTTGATTTTCTTCTTTAGAATTCTCATCCATTTGTTCACACTCTCACGCCTGAGAACTGGAGGGCAGGGGTCACAGTCATTTGAAGAGGAATCACTGTCAACGTCTTTACCAAAGCTTTTGCCCTGCCACTTATCAGCATTGATCAAACCAAGAATTCCCAGATAATCCTCAACATTGGACTGCAGGTCGATGCCACCAATATGATCCATCAATAAATATTCTTCCTCTGAGTCTTCTTCCTCATGATTATGGTGCAAACCGTCATCGTCACTTGATGACGGTGACAAGGACAAGAAGTCATACGCCATTATGGCCTTCGGTCTACCACTTTGACTTCGAGAAGACCTGGATTTGTATCGTTGTTCAAGATGGAATCCATGCTCCGCAGCATGCCAGGACATGGCCACTCTTCCAGGATTTGCGACTGTAAAGTAATGTCTGGGTATCTGTGTTTTATTTTTTGTCATGCAGTTTTGTGATAATCGAAATTTATATGAGCGGAAAACGTAAACTTCAATCTTGACGACTTGATGATTGATTGTAGGCGCCTTGACTTGAGCAAAACTTCTCTTACCAAAGTCCATGCATCAACTTCACACTACATATGGTACGCACGTGAATTCCAAAACAAAAAGGAAACACATGATCCCTGCCTGTCAAAAGCAGGAAGCAAATTCTCCAAGAAGACG
>VSDK01024760.1:7808-34504 GCA_009767595.1 Symbiodinium kawagutii
TTTCGTCATCTCAAGCTGAACACACTGTGGTACATCGTTAAGGAGTGCGGTGCCTCGACAAGCCTGCTGCTCCGGGAACACCCAGCCTTGGCCTGGCCTTTGCTGATTGTTCCTGCTGCAGTTCGCTTGACGGTACTGCATACCTGGGCACTGGCAATGGGCGTGAGTCCGAGTTTTGAACATGACCAGGTGCAGCTGGTGCAGCGGGTGATCCCTGTCATCGTATCTGTACACAAGTGCTCATCATCTGAGAGACTGGTGCTGGGCTGTCTTGCTTGCTCCTCTGGGGCAGGGGAGACGTTGATCGATTCGCTCTTTTCTGCGGGGGGGGGCCGGGGCCTCCCTCCTCTTTTGATTACCCTTTGGCAAGTATTTTCTTTGGTGACTGCACAGTGGCGCTCTCTGCATTCTCTGGCTACGAGATTGCCGGTACGCACTTTGCCGTCTACAAGATTGCCTGGTTTTTTCTTTCTGTACGAAGTTGCAGAAGTGAAATTTCTTACTGGCAAGCTCGGTGGCCGCAATCAGGCTGGTACTCAAGGTGGCTATCTTCGATGGAAAGTTGACTGGAATCGTACAAAGATGGCTTGAGATGCTGATGCCTGGCTCTTTGACTACTGAGACGCGTGAGTGCGGATTGTCACCCGTTTCACCTTTGCACAGATAGATAGTTTCTTTTCACTTGAGCTCCAGATGACCGGTGATTGTTTGGCTGGTTTTTGTTCTGGTTGTGCTTGTTTGGGCTGGTTGGTTGGTTTGGTTTCTGGTTTGCTTTGGTTGCTTGGTCTGGTTCTTCTTTTGGTCATCTGGATCCAATTGGTGATCTTCTGATCCCTTTTGCAGCTTATGGGACTCATAGTGACCTGCATTCCGCGTGCAAGAGGCACTACATGGCCAAAAAAAAATGCACCACGGGTTGAGACACCTCGACAAGGCGCTGAACCAAGCAGTTTCACACCCTGGCCTCACTGTAGGTAGTAACTTTTGTGAACCTGACCGTCTGGCCTTGGCGTGAACAGGGTTGGTTCGCCCCTTGACGGTGTCTCCCCATGATCCTTGGGCATTGCTAGCCCACAACTCTGGAGCTATCGGCTCTGGAGGATGTCACCCCCAGATCGCATACGGCTCTCCGATTTAGCCAACTAAGGGGGTTTTGTATTTTTAATGCTCGCTTCGGCATTCTGTTGCGGCGAGTCTTCAAACTTCTCTGCGTAAGATTCGTCGCGTATTTTCTGGACAGATGTACCACATGGTTAATCAGGAACAGATGCGATTAACCGCAACTCTGACAAACAGCATCTCAATTTTCCGCCGAATTGGATGATGCACACAGTGAGGAGCTATCTATCAGCTAGCTTTGCTAGCTAATGCAGAACCCACGGCAACGCTTCTTGCTTCACGTGATGGGATATGCAGAGATTTTGTGAGGCGGGGAATTCACTGCATGTACATGATTTTCGCAGTTCGACTGCCGGCTTCGTTTGCTTCTATGCTTCAATGCTTTGAAGTTTACGTTTCACCATTGTTTCACTTGTTTCACCTGGTTTCACTGCTTCTTATCGACCTTAGCTTAGTGCTACCAAGGCGATGCAGGCGAGCAAAAAACAATACTCTTTTAACATCTTCAGCTGGCTTGATTCGTGGGCAGTTACGTGGCTAGATCGAATCGATCCTCACTTCTAAAGCAAAATGTTGAGGGAAGAAAGGACAATGCCCAGTTGACCGCCTTTTGAGACCTTGTTTGGGGTTGGTTTGGTTTGCTTGTCTATTTGTCTTGTTTTTGGTGCTGGTTAGTCTGGTCTGGTTGTTGGTTTGTGCCCAGACGGTCATCTTGCTTTAATTGAAAATTAGGTGAAATCTTTGTAGCTTTCTAGACAACTAGTGACTTGCATCGTGCGTGCAATAGGCACTTCCCGGGAAAAAAGAAGAGAAGTGGTGTAAAAAAAACAATTTTCAAATATCCACTCAGGAAACACTATGAGCACTTTTAAGTTTATTGATGCTGTTTTAAGCTTCGAAAACGATGTTTAATTTTCGAGATTAATCCGTGCCTTCCATTAATGGAATAGATGGATGGATGGAAAAAATGGATGGATGGATTGACTGTAAATATGTTTTGTAATGCTCCTGCGCTTCTCCTCCGCAAGTCTTCGCAAGAAAACTACGAAATTAGTTGGGGAGAACAATGAATTTTCTTGCAGATAAACAATCCGCGGAAGAGTTTCAAGCCTCCTCCACTGGTTTTGTCAACATGAAACTTCCTCCGCCTTGTTTTAAATGCAAATCACAATGTAATACAGGATCTTCTCCGCCGCTTCAAGACCCATCCAACTCTCGATGCATCCATCCATCCATCCATCCTTCCATCCATCCATCCATCCATCCATCCATCCATTCTTCCATGCATCCATCCACTCATCCATCCATCCAACTCCGCATCCATCTGTCCATCCATCCGTCCATCCATCCATTTTCTCCTTCTTTCTATGACCATCGTTTTTATTCCCATCACCGCCGTTGCCATCGTCATCATCATCATCATCATCATCAACAACATCATCGTCATCATCATCATCATCGTCCACATCTTCATCATCGTCCACATCATCATCATCATCATCATCATCATCACCAGCATCAGCATCAGCATCAGCATCAGCATCATCATCATCATCATCACCAGCATCATCATCACCATCACCATCATCATCACCATCATTATCATCATCATCATCATCATCATCATCATCATCATCATCATGGTTTCAGGTTTTAGCTGCCAATGTTGGCTTGTGAGAACTGATGCCCACGCATTTGTCTATTCCATTTTTCCTGTACATACGTGGTTGCCGCGAGAAGGCTCTGGCATGTGGGGTGTTTTCTGGTCTGGTCCTTTAACTGTTGTTGTGGTTGTGGTTGTGGTTGTGGTTGTGGTTGTGGTTGTGGTTGTGGTTGTGGTTGTGGTTGTGGTTGTGGTTGTGGTTGTGGTTGTGGTTGTGGTTGTGGTTGTGGTTGTGGTTGTGGTTGTGGTTGTGGTTGTGGTTGTGGTTGTGGTTGTGGTTGTGGTTGTGGTTGTGGTTGTGGTTGTGGTTGTGGTTGTGGTTGTGGTTGTGGTTGTGGTTGTGGTTGTGGTTGTGGTTGTGGTTGTGGTTGTGGTTGTGGTTGTGGTTGTGGTTGTGGTTGTGGTTGTGGTTGTGGTTGTGGTTGTGGTTGTGGTTGTGGTTGTGGTTGTGGTTGTGGTTGTGGTTGTGGTTGTGGTTGTGGTTGTGGTTGTGGTTGTGGTTGTGGTTGTGGTTGTGGTTGTGGTTGTGGTTGTGGTTGTGGTGTGTTCTGTTGTGTTGTGTTGTGTTGTGTTGTGTTGTGTTGTGTTGTGTTGTGTTGTGGTGTGTTATGTTGCGTTGTGTTGTGTTGCGTTGCGTTGCGTTGTGTTGTGGTGTGTTCTGTTGTGTTGTGTTGTGTTGTGTTGTGTGGTGTGGTGTGGTGTGGTGTGGTGTGTTGTTGTTGTTGTTGTTGTTGGTGTTGCTGTTGCTGTTGGTGTTGGTGTTGTTGTTGTTGTTGTTGTTGTTGTTGTTGTTGTTGTTGTTGTTGTTGTTTGTGTTGTTTTTGTTGTTGTTGTTGTGGGAATGATGTGAGTGATGAGGATGATGATGTTGATGATGATGATGATGATGATGTTGATGATGATGATGACGAGGGATAAACGGATAAATAAATGTTTTTCACAGAAAGCAGGATCGATTGATGGATGGAGAAATAGAAGTGAATAGACAGACAGATCGAGAGATAGAGAGATAGAGAGATGGACAGATAGTTAGAAAAAAGTAGATAAACGGATAGGGGCATAGATAGATAGATAGATAGATAGATAGACAGATCGTTAGATAGATACATAGGTAGATAGATAAATAGATACATAGATAGATAGATACATAGATAGATACATGGGTAGATGGGTACATACATACATACATCCACACTTACATACATACATACATACATACATACATACATACATACATACATACATACATACAGACACACACGCATCCATCCATCCATCCATCCATCCATCCATCCATACATACATACATACATACATCCATACATACATACATCCATGCATACATACATACATACATACATACATACATACATACATGCATACATTGTGAGATACATGGTGAGACGGTTGGAAAGAGAGATACAACGATAAATAGAGAAATAGACACAAAGATGAATAGACAGAGAGGCAGATAGACAGATAGGTTGATAGATAGGTAGATTGATGGAGAGACAGATAGATAGATAGATAGATAGATAGACAGATAGATAGATAAATAATTCGAAAAATGGATACATAAATGGATAGATAGATAGAGACTGATAGATAAATAGATAGATAGATAGATAGGTAGATAGATAGATAGATAGAATAATACATACATACATACATACATACATACATACATACATACATGCATACATACATACATACATACATACATACATACATAAATTGTGAGATAAATAGTGGGACGGTTGGATAGATAGATACGTCCATAGATGGAAAAATAGACAAATAAATGAATAGATAGACAGATAGATTCATATTAACATTGTGATCGATTCTGAAAAATCATTTTGGCGAACAATGTTTGCAAAATTTTTGAAAAACAACATTTTGGAGTGAACTTTCCGAAGCAACGCAGTGGCAAACGCAATGATCTTATGTCGCATGATGGTTTGCGGCCGTTCCATTTGAAACAATGGAGGCAGATGCAGCCCGTAATTTCAGCGAACAGTTCAAGTGGATCTCTTTTCTTGAAACCAAAAATAAATTAAATTTGAAAATCGGAAACCTTGCCATTTTGGATAGCTCATGCTGCATGCCGAATTTTGGCGATTGGAGAGACATTCACGAATTTCTTGAGTCGTGAGATGTAGTTTGTGTGTTGTGTATGTCGTGCCGCCCAAAACGAGAAAACCTTTTGGAACCGCTTGGAGTCATATCCTTCCTTTCGATGGCGCAGCAGGTTCATGCATTGCGCGATCAGTGCATCGCGCCAAATTGTGTTGTTTTACCCACATGCAAACTACCAGCAGCGCAGCAGCGAACTCAAGGGACAGTGTGTTTGCATTGCCGCGGTCTATTGAGTTTGATGGTGTTTGTGTTTGGGTAAATGTACTTGTTCATTTCTGTTTGTAGGAGGATCGTTTCATTATGAAATATCCCCGCCATTTTGGCTCAAGGTGGACATTTATTTGCTTTCAATAAATTTGTTATTTCACCATTGGCAGCATTTGTTTGCTTGCTTAGCTTTGTTTCCATTCATGTGTCACATGTTTACTTGCTTTCTAGTTCACTTTGCTTACATTATGGCTTTGCACTTTTTCATGGACCATGCAGTTTGTCAAGTTGCTTTCACGCATTTTCTTGCATTCACTCCCGGGCGGTGGTAGTAGCATGCGATCCTCACTGTGCCTGTGCGGTGCCGGTGCTATCCCTCTGGCCTCAGTCATTGGAGCATAGCGTGATCGAGTGGAGACTTTCTTCTTGAGTTAGCAGTGACTCACGGCTTTTTCACGAATTGGTATCCAATCTTTCACTTGAGAGCTTCAGCTGTTTCGTCTTGGTATCCTTTCAGTCATTGATTTGATTTCAGGGCTTCTACGATTCTGATGGATGATGACTTTGATCTATTTGGGGATAATTTTTGGGATGGCACCCCATCGGTTGTTGTGGACCAACCTCGAGTGACCCCGCCTGCACTGGCGCGACCTTCGATGAGTGGTGACCCCAGAGTGTTGCCGCGACATGTTCTGGATGCAGATCATAGACCTATGAAACAACCACGTCGAGACTCTCTTCATGTGCGTTCTTCGGGGATGACTAATTTGGGAACTGGTGGCAAAGCCTTGCCAAAACCGAATGTCGAGTTGCGTGATCCTTTGTCGCTTTGTCCTTCTCGGGATGATTGCATTCCTCCCTTGCCGGTTCCAACTGTTAGGGCGATTCCCTTGAGTTTGGCTTCATCATCATCTGGTCCTGAGTGCAATTCAGCTTCATTACATACTGCAGTTCCCTCTCAACATGGTCCATTAAAAGCCCAATCCAAAGCTCCTCCCCGACTGCCTTCAGGTCCACCTGCTGCCCGCGTGACTGACCACGTGAAACGGTCTCGCAAGCCCAGTGACAGCCGAGTGGTGCGTGATTTATGGAATCAGATTTTTTCAGTTTACAGTGCATTCTCGGCGTTGTTATCTCAATTGCAGTTCAGTCTTCATGCCGATTCACATGCCATGAGATTGTTGGATGGATTTGCTCCTTCTACGATTTTTCAGTATTTCACAATTCTTCTTCGGATTTGGCATTTTTTCCGGGACATGCGAGTGGATCTTCGTTCTCTTACAGCTTTGCAATTGGCGGATTGTTTGATGGAAATGGAATCATCATCATCGATTAAAGCTATGCGATGGGCTTTTACTAAACTTCAGATTTCATGCTTTGAAGTCGCTTTTGATCCTCTAGTGGATGCATTCTTGAAGGAGAAGGTGCCCAGGGACAGACGGGAAGCATTGCCGCTGCCACTGATCGTTTTGTGCCAGTGGGAGAGACGCATCCTCCAGGGTAACACATCCACGTGGGAAGTAGTGATTCTGGGTGGCTTTTTATTCATGGCTTGGTCGGGTCTCCGTTGGGCAGATGTTCAACGTACTATGTTGAGTTCATTGCGATTTGATTCTCATTCATTGAGGGGCGTGGCTTGGCGCACAAAAACGGGTCATCAAGGCTTACCATTTGGATTCTTGTGTAAAGGATTCCTTTCCCGGGGAATGTTTTGTTGGGCAGAACGGTGGCTTCGAGTGATGGATAAATTATTTTCCCCTTCAGAATTTTCACAAATCGATTTCATTGTGCCGGGGGGCGATGGCGTACAATTTCATCATCCATGGACAGCGATGACGTATGGTGAAGCTCTTTATTTCCTTCGTAAGTACATGCAATTGCCTTGGCGATCTCAACCGTTGGATATGGCGGGTTCCATCATGTCATATACAGTGCATGGGTTGAAGAGTACATTGCTTTCCTGGGCTCAGCAATTGCAGATTCATAAAGACCAACGATTGCTTCAGGGACATCACATTGGTGCTCAAGACAGTTCCAACCTTTACGGTCGCGACGATGTCAGTGGCTGTTTGCATTTGCAGTCGATCATCATCAACAAGGTGCGATCCGGTTGGCGTCCTCATACTCCTCTTGGCCGGGGGAGTCAGCACCCTTGGGTGGAACCACAGTTTGATTTAGAGAGTTATGCTAAACTTTCGGATAGTTCACCATGGCTTTGCTTTACAGTGGATGCTCCATCAGCTTTCGAGTCCCCGGTACCTCAGCAACTCGAACCTACGGAACCCATTGCATCATCCGACAGTGATAGTTCTTCCAGCTCTTCCTCATCTTCATCTAAGAAATCTTGGGAACATGTCCAACCGCATTTGAGCCGTTCCTGGGAAGGTGCGAGTTTTGGAACATTTCGTTCCACGTGGCATGTCGTGATCCCAGAGGGGGTCCATGACAATCTAGTGACAACGGCTTGTGGTCGCAAATTTTCCCAAAACTCATTCCAAATTCGGGATGAATTCAATGTACAATCTTCTGATTTGGTTTGTTCACATCCTGGCTGCAAGAAAGGGTGGTCAGCGTTGCAGATGTTATGATTCTCACTTTTGGCAGTGGATCACAGCGGTATTCACCACCCATTCATTCCATGTTGTTTCATTTATTTTGGTACCCTATGCTTTGATCCCTTGCGGATGTTCCCGGGCCCTTTTGAGATGGCCGAATGTTCTACATGAATTGAGTCGCGCAAAAGATTGCTGGGCGATGTAAATTTGGAGTGATCTGGCTTTGCATTTGAACGATTCGAACTTTAGCTTTAATCCCTTCCTTTTGACTCTCTAGACCTTTTTCTGAGCTTTCTTAACGAACTTGTTTGTCGTCCGACTTTTGTTTGTAATGCTTTTCCAAACTAGACGTTAAGAACTCTTAACGTCTAATGCTTGCAGCATCAATGATGATGCTTAATCTAACCTGCTGATTAACTCCTTAGTGCTCTCTCTCTCTCCTGTAAGCTAAGTAGCTAGTATGAATGCTTACTTGTAGAACTTCTCTCATCCTCTCCTCTTCATTTTCTCCTTTCTCCATCGAGAGCTTTGCTTTGGCGTTGGCACATGGGCGTTTGAATCACCGGATGGTGACGCTTTCAGGGATGTATCCCTTTGTGCTTCATTTAGGCTCTGAGTGAGTCGTGCAACAGCCTGTTGATTTACGATTCTTATCATGTTCACACGGCATGGCCTTAACATGTGTACTTTACTTTATGCCACCTAGGGCTCACACTAGCATCCCGTATGATTGCTTTCCACATTCAGTATATGTTCATACACATTGGCTTTTGCACCTTAGTATCAGCTTCGGCGTTGAGGGGTGAGAGCGATGGATCTTCGCGAGGTGCTTCACTCATGTGGCGTCCAAGATACTTTCATTGATCCCTTGATTGACCAGGGATGGACTTCCGAGCTGTTCGCAGCTAGTGCCAGCTGTGCCGATGACCTAGAGCAGAGCCTGAATGATATTCTAGGTGATAAAGCTGGGTTGCTGGTTCCTCTGCAGACAGCAGGCTTGAGGTTGGCATGGAGTAAATGTGCTCAGGCTTCCAATGTGACGAGTACTCCTGCTTCACAGGCTTCAGCATCGGTCCAGCCTCAGTCATCCATGTCAGATCTTTGGGTTGAATCCATGCCACCTAAGCTGACTGCATCGGTTGTAGCGGCTATGAAGCAGAAATTTAAAACCAATTATCCGTCGGAAATCATGGGAATTGACAATACTCCTTCTCTCCGTCTCCTCTCAGCTCTTTCGCATCAGAAATCCAAACAGGATCTCAAATGGATCCCATGGAAGTTCCGTCTCAGTGCACACAAAGCCGACGAAGTGACTACGGCCCGTGCCAGTAAGGTTCCTAAGATTGAAGGCTTACACTTGAATCAGCTGTTGGATGATCCTCCATCGGTGGAAATCAGTAACGGTTCCATGGGATTGCATGCACTTCGCACTATGTTTGAATGTTGGTCATACGCCATGGCTCTCAATGAAATGGCTCACTTAGCCTCATTGAAAGAGTACTATATCAAGTTCATGGGCCATATGACTGCGAAGTATGATGTGGAAACTGGCCTCCGTCCCCCGACGATTATTGAAGCACAGGCAGCCGATAAGGCATTGATGACGGTGGTATTTGAGCTGGTAATGGAGCGCAATTGGTCATTGGACACTGCGTTACATGAGGTGACTTATATCCGTGCTGATATGTCTTCTCTTATGCAACCACGTCCTCGTATGGTCAAGGCTACTCCTTCTCCCAAAGGTGAGGGCATTCCAAAGGGCTTTGGCAAAAGCAGGATGGGTGGTAAGTCCAAATCCGCTAGTTCTGGCAAGGGCAAAGGTCCTCGGGTGCAATGGATCACGGAGGCTTTCATTGAGGGCAAGAAGCGACAGTTGTGTATGCGTTTCCAAACCGGTCAATGCAATTTGCAGGATTGCAAATTCTTTCATGGATGTGCGTTCCCATTGCCGGATGGCAAGGCGTGTGGTAAGCCTCATGGGGCTTTGATGCATGCGACGACGTCCCACTGACTCAGCGATTTGGATGATCCTTTGGCTTCACACGGTCAGGTTTCACCTATGGAGGCAGATGACCCCCTTCCTTTGAATTCGGTTCCTTTCTCACCTTCCCCTTCTCCAGTACCTGCTCCGGAAGGTTCACCTCAAGGGTATCTTTCACCAGCAGATGACAGTTTAGGTGGCGTGGACATTCATTCAGGATTGAAGATCTTTCTTGATTTATGTTGCGGTCACAATCATCCACTCAGTTCAGCCATGCTTCAATGTAAGTGTGATGTGCTGGCTTTTGACATTTTAGTTGACGCTCAGTGTGACCTGCTTAGTGAAGTGGCATACGAACGCCTTTTGCGTCTTTGCCTCAGTGGAGCTGTGGGCTATTGTGCTGGCTCTCCTTCATGCTGTGAATACTCGATGTGTAAGTTGCGTCCGGGGGGCCCCCCAGCCTTGCGTACACCTGATCATTTGGATGGAGTCCCAGGGTTATCGCCCCCTGACCTCAAGAAGGTTCAGGAATCATACACCATGTTGAGTCGCATCATCACATGCATTCGATTTGTGCACCTATCGGGGCACCACGGTCATTTGGAGCAGCCAGCTAGTGCCATGTCATGGGAAGAACCCATTGTCACCAAGTTCTTGATTGAGTGTCATTGCACTTGTGCAGTGGTTGCTGCATGTCAATTTGGCAAGGATTGGTCCAAATTTTGGCTGTTTGCAGGCACCCATCCGGATATGGCTTTGCTCGCCCGATCGTGCCCCCCCGGCCCCGGTTATCATCAGCAAATTGCTGGGGTGAAGACGGCTTCAGGAACGTTCCTCAGCAGGGAAACTGCAGAATATCCCACTGCATTGGCTTCATTCTTTGCATCTCTTTTTCACCATTGTGTCAGTCATCAGAATCACTGGCTTAGCTTTGGCATGATTGACAAGATGATTCCAGTGAAAGATTTGCATTCTCCACCATTTGCCCGACAAGATGGGGGCGGTTTTCCGTCCCAAGCTGATTGGTCCGCGCCTCCAGCTCGTGTGACAGATTCATTCAAGACTCTTCGCATGAATTTTTTCCGACGCATCATTGATATGCACTTGGACAAAATCTTGTTGGCACACATTGAGATGAAGAATCCCTCTCCTCCTTTTTCGGCCGATCAGCTGTCCCCTTTTCGCTCTCTTCTTGAAGAGTTTTTGTTAGCGCATGGTATTCATCCTAATTGGGATGTTCCAGATGATCAACCTATGACTCTCTTTATTCTACAGCAGCTTTCGCTCTTCATGCATGACCCGGATAGCACATTGTTTCCATGCCTGATTGAAGGTGTTCCGACGGGTATCAAAGGTGACATCCCAAAATCCCATTGCTTCCCCATCGTTTCGGTTGACTCTCCTTCCATTGCAGAGCATTTGAGTGTGCACTTCTCCAATTGGGCCTCGGCGGAATCGGATCCAGAGGTAGTGGCTGATCTTATCCAAGCAGAGGTTCAGGAAGGTTGGGTCCAACCGGTGGTTGGTGGATTGGATGCAGCACGTGAACTGTGGCCTGATGGCATTGCTATTGGCAAATTAGGGTTGGCTCTCAGTTCGACTCGACCCCCACGTCTTGTGGTTGATAGTACAATTTCTGGAGTCAATCCTGCTTGTATGATCCCTGAGAAGTCGACGCTTCCCACTGCTCGTGATTTAGCACGATGCTTTCCCCTGCGTGCTTCCTCACACACCTTGGCGGGTTTTTCGTTGGATATCAAATCAGCTCACAAACGTATCAAGATTCGGGAGTCAGAACGGGGCCTTATGGGGTTCCAGTTTCAAGACAAACTCTATTTTTACAAAGTTTGTCCTTTTGGAGGTATCTTTTCAGCTCATTGGTGGAGTCGTCTTGGAGCATTTCTGCTTCGTTTATTTCACCGCATGATTTGGGTGTCTCATGCGGGTCTTCTGTATGTAGATGACTTCATTTTCATCCAGAACAAGGAAGTGATTGCCGTCTCCAGTGCACTGTTGGTGATTCTCTCGCAACTCTTCAAGATCCCTATTTCTTGGAAGAAATGTGAGCTTGGGGATACGATCCAATGGATTGGATGGCGGATTTGCTTCTCAGTAGGCTACTTGTCACTTCCTTCGGATAAGCTGTCTAAGTTGAGTTCGCTTCTTTCTCAACTTGCCTCCTCAGATAAGACTACTCGAAAGGTCTTGGAGCAATTTTTGGGCTTGGTCATGTGGATCACACAATTGGTTCCTCACATGCGCACATGGCTGCATCATTTGTACCGAGATTTGCATTCCATTCCTGCATCACATTACAGTGTGGACCCGGGTAACTGGGATACAATCATACATTGTTTGGATGACTCCCTTCGATTTGTCCAGAAACCCCAAGGTACAGCGATCCCCCTAGGGGGTCATTTGTTGCAGGTCAAACACCAAGCTGTACGCACCAAAGCGGATTTGCATCAATGTTTTCTTTCTGACAAGCGCCTGTGGTTACGTATTCGTGACTTCAATAGTTCCAAGAGACGACTTTCTTCAGATTCACTTCACGTTGTGCAGATGTTTCAGTCTTGGATTGCTCATATGCCACCTTGCATTTCGCTCTGGCCGAAACCTAGGTGGCCTGGCACATGTTGGGCTGATGCATTCGCGGCTGGTAGTTCCTGCGGCATTGGTGGAATCATCGAATTCCCGGATGATCGGAAGCTATGGTTTAGTCTCAGGATGTCATCGAAAGATTTCTCTGACTTGTCAATTCCCATGGCTTCTGATTTGCAGAAGAACATTGCATCACTCGAGACTCTTGCTCAGTTAGCAGTGCTTTTTGTCATTGTTTTCAACAAACCTGGGTTCAGAGTGCCAATTGTATTGCCATCGTTGTCTGACAACTCCGGAGCTGAAGCCACAGCTAACAAGCTTTTTACGACGTCGATGCCTTTAGCACTGTTTGCGCAGAAGATCTCTCTCTTATCCGCATTTAGTGGCTGCGACTTGGACGTGTCACACGTTCAAGGTGTTCAGAATGAAACTGCTGATCTTCTCAGTAGGTGGGACCAAGTGTCCCCTATACCTTGTGGTTTGTCAGCTGATGACAGATTTCCAATTTCGTTGGCAGCATTGTGGCAGTTAGAGATGCGTCCTCGACTTTTTCCGGCAGGTTTCACGCTGCGTTGGCAATTTCCGAGCTGATTTCTTTCTTTTGGCTTCTGGATAAACACTTTGTTTTGGGGATTAATTGGGCGTTTATCCAACTGCAATAGTTTGTATTGGGGTGCTGAAGACCATTGCTGTTGGATATGAATTTGCTTGAACGACATATGAAATCCAGCAAGCCAAAAAAGAAAGAAATAAATTCTGAAGAGAGAGTTGGAATTAGAAAGATATATTTTAATAAAAGCTTTTAATATAAGTATTGTAGATCGATACTTTATAGCTTTAAGCATAATGAATGTCCACCTTGAACGGTAAATGTACTTGTTCATTTCTGTTTGTAGGAGGATCGTTTCATTATGAAATATCCCCGCCATTTTGGCTCAAGGTGGACATTTATTTGCTTTCAATAAATTTGTTACCCACCCTCCTCGTCCCTTTATTGGGCGGGGAGTTTCCACTCTCTTTATGTCTCACATTGCGTGTGCGGCGACTGTGCATGGCCTGGCATTAGCGGATAGAAGGCCCCTGGCCTTTGGCGTTTTTACCCTGGAGGGTAGCGAGTGCTTCGATCCAACTTTTGACAGTGGTTGCAGCATCCCTGTACACGGTGAATAGTCCTTCTTTTATCTATTGTACTTTTCAGCTGTTTGCTTCCTCGTGCTCGGTTAGTTCTAAACTAACTTCTACTTCTTTGTTTGCTTCCGGGGTGCTGAAGACCATTGCTGTTGGATATGAATTTGCTTGAACGACATATGAAATCCAGCAAGCCAAAAAAGAAAGAAATAAATTCTGAAGAGAGAGTTGGAATTAGAAAGATATATTTTAATAAAAGCTTTTAATATAAGTATTGTAGATCGATACTTTATAGCTTTAAGCATAATGAATGTCCACCTTGAACTTGGTTGTTTGACGCACCTCATGCAACGCATGATGAAGTTTTATTCATAAGACAAAACAGATGAAAGAGTTTTAACTCTTGAAGTGCGCGCAGTGAACCTCTTGAGTTGCAACCCTTCTATGAACTAAACTGCTGTGAGCCAGTACAGTTGTTCATGTCAAGTTGCGATTTGCAGTTGAGTAGTTGAACTTTAAGTAAAGTTCTTTTAGTCTCTCACTGCTTCACTTTCAGTTTGAGTCACACTTGCAGTTGACATGTTAAGTTCATACGCCTGCAGTGTGGCTCACAGGGTCAAGTGACCAGAGCCATCAACATGCATATGCGCATCAAGTGATGTTCTGCATGTTCATGTCAAGTGACATTTTCTTTTCGTTTCTTTTTCCACCACGTCTTGTTGGCATCGCCTCCTTCGACCTATGACGGACACCGCTGCTGCCGCTTTGACTCGCGAAGCTGAATCCACTGAGCATAGAGAGCGAAGTCGCTCTCCACGCGACACAGCTCCGGGCGCGAATGAGGAACCAGCTGAGCCGGCTCCAGCAGCTTCCCATGATGGACTACCTGCCGATGTCACCACGCCTGAGGAGTCCGCTCACCCCCTGGTCGTTAATGTGGCTCAACAATTTCAGCTCGCAGTCCAAAGTCTGCAAGAAACGAATGCTTTGCTACAAAGCGCCTTGAATGGTACTTTGCGCACTGATGATCTTGCTCGCAGCTTGGAGTCCCTGGGAGCCGGGGTGAACTACTTTGCCAGTGTTACCAAGGCCTCCAACAGCTCTATCAAGGAGATGTATCCCAATTTGAAATGGTCCCTTGTTGCATCGAAGACCCCAATCCACCAACATCTTGACCAGATGAATGTCACTTTGGGAATCATCGCTGGGGCTTTGCAGGCATCAAACAAATTGAACAAAAACCTGTTGGACTGCAGTACCACTCAACTGCAGAACTTGCAAGACCTCAATATCAAGATGGTCAAGTTGGCCAAGACTATGGAGCAACTCACTTTGAAGACAGCTCCCCCAACAGGTCCGCAGATGCCGCCGTTTCCTCCGGCTCCATATGGGCCGTCAATGATGACTGTGCCACCTCAGATGCCGACTCCACAGATGCCAGCCCCCATGCCGGCTTTGACCGGAAAGTTTCATTCATATTTGGGACCTCATCCAGCCAACTTGGATCCCAATGTCGAAACCAATAGACCAGGCCCAGGCTATGGAGCCGTTCCATCGCCCAAGCCTAACAGCCTCACTGTGCTCGACACACAATACCATCGTCGACGTTCAGTGTCGCCGACCCCCTTCGACGAGACCAAGTTGAAGGCTATCAACCAGAGTTGGGCCCCCAAGGGCATGATGGCCGTCGACGGCCCCGGCTGCGGTTTGCGCCGCATTTATGCGGATGAAGAAACCACCGCTTGACTAGCTCCACGATCGCAACGTGTTGCGCTCCGTTTCGGGCGCTCCATTCGCAGACAATGGAGAACTACCGTGATCGAGCTCAACTGAGTTGCTGAGTGAGGCCGAGGGGTGTTGTTCTTTTTCGCTCAAGTGAGCGACATCAAGCCTTCCTGAGGGGTGACATTTCATAGGTTGACTCATTTTTCTCTGGGGGATTGCGCGAGTCAACTCATATTGTGTTTAGGACGAGTGTCCAAAGTGTTGACAACAGCAAGTTACCCTAGCATCTCATGGACGAGTGTCCTCATTGATCTGAGAAGCGAGTCAATCTCGGTTTTTGAAATAGGGCAAGTGTCCTCAACGATGCCAAGTCAAAAGGGCAAGTGCTCTTTGTGCATCATGAAGCCAAGTGGCTTGTCTTTCACATGTTTCAGTTAGGCAGAGGTGCACTTACATACATGTCCCAGTTGCATGCTGTGATTCAGTTGTGTCCATGAGGCGTCAGGTGACATGTTTGATTTCAGCTTTGATTGCACACCGTCAAATTTCACGATGCATCATTCAGGGAGTGGACAAGTGTCCACTACGAAGGAGCCCAAGTGGGCGGTGATGGACACGTGTCCACAGAAGTCGTCAAGCTCAAGTGAGCTGTTAAATTGGCAAGTGCCAATGGTACAAGTGTACCTTTCATATACCTCATTGATACATGTGTATCACGGGTGCAAGTGCATCTGCAGTGAGGCTCACAGGAGTTCAGATCGTTTGATCAAGTCAAGTGACACTTCTGTTGAGTCTTAACATGATCAGCATTCCTTTGACAAGGAATCCAGAACCCTTTTATTTTGTTTGGTTTCACACCCAAGATAATTGTTTCCCCTTAGTCCTGATTGTAACCCATCGTCTTGCACTTTCTTTTTCATCAGTTGCTGTCATTTCCTTGTGCCGTTCGGAATGGAGAGTGAGGAGCATCAGGACAATTTTGAAGCTGAAGATGAATCGCAGCATGAAGCTTTGGATGGATTGTTTGAACCAACTCTTGATTCTGCAGTCAGTGATGTAGCGTCCGAAGATTTGAGAATTCCTCTTCCATTAGACCTGGATGGATTTGGTACGGATAGGGTGTTTGAAGACGGTTACACTGACGCTGAATCGCATGCTTTTGAGAATGTGAGAGAAGAAAGCGCCAATCGCCCTCTTAGTAGCAGTGAGAGAACAGACCTCTTTCATGTCATAGATGATGCCTGCCTTTCAGTCGTGCCTTCAGTAGGCGTGAACTTCCCTTGGGAAGTAGGACCAATGAAAGCTGTGTTTTCAGAGAATTCCATTGAACCAGAGCTGCCAACGCCCGTTCAAGGGCCCAGCAAACCTTTAACCACCTCTGGTTACGATGAAGGTTGTAAAAGGCAAGGTTGACCAAATCGGTGAGAGGTAGCTTTCAAGATATAATCAACTTTGATAAGGACCAATCAGACACCGTCATAGACGAAGAAAAACTTTCGAGAGCTTTGCAGAAATGGTACATGATCTTCAGAACTGGGAAGGGCGCAGTGCCCCTGGGCTGCGACTTGGAAGGCCTGGTGTCCAGTGGAAGGATCCTAGATTTGCATCGCCTTTTCGGAAATCGTAGTGCTGGAACAATCCTGAAACGTGGTAGTGCCATTCTCAATTTTGTGAACTGGTTCAAGTCTGAGCATTTCTCTTTGATCCCGTTCCCAATGGAACAAAGTGTCATCCTCGATTACCTCTCTTACTTAGAGTCAAAGCATGCCCCAGCATCACCGATGCGAGGTCTTTTGGAAGCACTGAATTTTTGCCACCATGTTCTGGGGATGGACGTGATCAAAGGAAACGTTGGGCCCTCTTTGAACATACCAAAGCAATGCCTGAGACTCGTCGAACTCAGGGAGGCTGACAAGGCTGAACGTAAACAGGCGCGTGTGCTCTCCGTGTTGGAAGTCAATGCACTTGAAGCCATTTTGGAAAATGAGCGTGAGTCAATACATGATAGAGTTGCCGCTGCCAGTTTCTTGTTTTGTTTGCATAGCAGAAGTCGTTGGAGTGATGTGAGGAAGGTTTACCAGTACAACTAAGACATAGTAGAAGATCAAGGCAAACTCTCGGTTACATTGAGTTCAAGACACGCTCTCACAAGACAGCAAAAGATGTTGCGAAGAGAGGTCTTGCCATGCCTTTGATAGCCCCCATATGGGGCACAGGTCGCACTCCGTGGGGACTCAACATGGCCAAAGTGTATCAAGCCGCAAAGATACAACTTAGTGAATTGCACCATCAGCCGTTGTTACCCAACACAAGACGGCAAGTGGATGTCTAGGAGTGTTACCACAGAGGAAGCCGGATTGTGGTTGGTCTCTCTCTTGCGCAGAAAAAGAGAAGAGTGTGAACCAACGACCATCCATGCATTGAAGGGAACCGCTTTGAGCTGGTGCGGGAAGTTTGGGCTTCAACCTGAAACTCGCTTGCTCCTGGGCCACCACTCCAGCGGTCACCATTCAGCTGACACGTATGCTCGCGATGTCCTAGCTCAACCCCTTAGAGAATACGAGGGGGTCTTGCAACAAATACGCATGGGTGCATTTAAACCTGACAGCGCCCGTTCAGGGCTGTTGAGCCAACCTGTATCCTCAGATCCGAAAAATCAGCCAGTTGATCGCCAAGCTTCAGAAGACAATGCAGAAGACCCTGACAAGGAAAAGGCCACCAGTGATAGTGATTCGTCCGACTCGTCTTCAGAGTCCTCTGAGTCTATGAAAAATTCACATGGAGGAAGAAGAGGCTGCTTCTGCAGCCGATCTAGTCATTCAGCCTGCTCAATGGGAACCAAATGTCAAGATGTACCAACATCAGAAAAGCTCAATAGTTCATGTGATGGCTGTTGGCACAACCTCCAACCGCTTTAGTTGCGGTGTTCCTCGCAGCTCTGAGTATAAGGAGGTAGACAATGTTACATTTTTGGAGTTGCGCAAATGCAAACGTTGTGACATTGTAAGGCCTGTGAGAGACGTAGGGTCACTAGCTTCCGCATTACAGAAGCACAGAGAGGAATCTGCGAGGTGAAAAAGGAGTTCTAACTGTCATGCTTTCACGTGCTAGTTGTTGACCTTCTTGTCTTTCACCTTCATTTTACTTCCCTGCTGTTTACCATGTCCACTGCGAAGTTTTGTGCTTAAGCACCATGGGAACCTTGCTAGAGTCGGTAGAGGCCTTTAAGGCCAGAGCCATAGAGGTGAACCTGTCCAGAGCAGAAGTTGACTCCATCGTGAGACATGGGACCGACACGCTGGCGAGGCTGGCATTTGCAGCTTGTCCACCAGGTCAATCTCCTAGTGATGACCAGGTCAGAGCCTTGTTTCCTCCGCCAGTGGTGCCAAGTCAAGGAGCGATGAGCTCACTGAAGCGTCTGATTTTTGAAGCTCAGACCTTAGTTGTGGCAGATGTCAAGCAGAAAGTTTCGAGAAAAGAAGAACCTCAGACAGTCACTTTAGCTCCTGCAGAACGTGACTCAAGACTTGCAGTTCAGCGTACTAGGCTCACAGGCTTGAGGCTAATGCTATGACCTAGTTCTTAGCATGGTTGAGAAAGACGCCTTGGTGTACCTCGGCCCCGAGAAGTTCATCACTCGCAGAGCGGAACTTGAACGCAAGAAGCCTTCCAAGGAGCTGTCCTTGGATGCTGCAACTTTGATTGTCAAGGACAAACATCCTTCTCTGCATTGTGGTACAAACACAGATCTAGAGGTGGTCAATGCGCTCCGTAGAAGGAGTCTCGCCTTTGATTTGGTCAAGCTGGTCTCCTATGATGAGTTCAATGCATACTGCAGCGAGCTCATAGACCATCTCAGCATTCCGCCGCCTCCTGGATACAGTCAAGTGACTGTCCAGCAGATTTTGCGTGCTGACAGAGCGGCATTTCTGTACATGGCCGAGAAGCTCGCCACATTGAAGCGTGATGCCTTGAACCATTCTCCATTAGAGCAGATGCTTAGCGCAGTCCTTGCACACAGTGCAGTGCGTTTCCATTTGCTTCCACTTCCCCAACATGGTGCCCGCTCTGAGCCATCTCGAAAGAAAGCAACAGCGGCTCGCAAAAGAGACAGAGCTCCTTCCAGAGATCGATCTGGCAGCCCTCCAATTCCACTTTGGACAAGACGGAAAGCGTCCAAAGGTAAAGGACGTGGCAAGAGCAAAAAAGGAGGACCAAGAGTGCCTGAAGGACTCCTGGGAAAAGCTTTGGAGACTCTTGACGGGCGTCGCCTTTGTTGGGCGCTTTCAACCTTCGAGGTTGTGAGGACGCGGCGCCAGGGCAATCCTGTAAGAGGGGCCTTCACCTCTGTGCTGAGCCGGGGTGTTTCAAACCCCACAGTTTGGCCCAACATGACAAGTCAAAGTGAGACAGTCATCATTCGCAGCAAAGCTCTTTGGCTTCATCACTTGGCGAACGTATCAAAGATAAGCCTTTGCGCCAGTTTTTCGCTATTGAAATTTTCTCAGGCACAGGCCGCCTGACAGCATGCCTCAAAGCAATTGGACTCAGTGACAGCGTGGGCGTTGACCGCAAGTTGCATCCACGCTTGACATGTCCAACTTTGCCTTTTGACCTCCTTGATCCTTCGAATCAAGAACTAATTCGTTCCCTCATTGCATCACCTTTTTGTGTTTATGTTCATTTTGCCCCGCCTTGCGGAACTTCCAGCCGTGCTAGACTCATCAAACGACGCAATCGTTACAATCCGCCCGTTGTGCGCGCAGACCGTTACCCTAATGGTCTTCCCACTTTGACTGGGGATCTCAGAACTCGTGTTTTGTTGGCCAATTCTTTGTATCACCTGCAAACTCATTCAATTTTGCCAGCAGTGTGATGTGCTTTGGTCCTGTGAAAATCCCGGACGCAATTTCATGTGGGACACCACGCCATTTGTGCAATTGTTGAAAGATTTGGATCCTTCCCATACCACTTTTCATCATTGCAGATATGGCAGTGCACGTCGCAAATTGACCCGACTGGTGCGCAACATTGCCACTTTTCACAACCTTGAAGCACATCGTCAAAATGACCATGAACATGAGCCGTGGGGACAACTTCCTGATGGCCGTTGGGCCACTGGAGATGAAAACAGCTTACCCTTGGGACCTCTGTCGCACTATGGCTTTTCATCTCGCCATGCATTTGCAAAATTCTGGCGCCCTCTGTGTTACTCCCAGTTTTGCCAAGCAAGAGGAAACCATCCAGGCTCTGCGTGCCATCGCTGATATCCAACCTCGTCGTGGGTTGCCGCCCATGGTGTCCGAGTTTGTCAAGGTAATCCAACAACCAGCCTCTGAACCGTTGCCGCCATACAGCCGCCAACTCAGCACTCCTTTTCGGGGGTACATCGCGAGTGCAGGAACCCAACAGGGCTTTGAGGAATATGTTTCTGACAAAGTTCATGGTGAAGTCATCACGGTGGGCATTCATAGATGTCCTAGTGAATTCATCCAAGAAGCCTTGACGGTTGGTCACCCTACAGAAGTTCAAGCAGTGTTCCCATCTTGCATCAGGAAAGTGGTTGATGAAGCCTTGTCACAATCACATGAATCCATTGCAAAAGAAAGAACGGCAGAGCTTCGAAGGTGGGCCACGCTCATCTCTGACCTCAACGGCAGAGAAGAGGAGTTGAGGTCCTCAATGAGCCAAAGAAGAAGCACAGTTTTGAAAGACAAGAAACTAGCACTTTTTGAAAAAATGATCTTGGAATCTGGCCATCAGGACGTTGGTCTCATTCATGATTTGACCAGAGGTTTAGATCTCACAGATGAGTTGCCTAAGTCTGGAGTCTTTGACCGCCATTTGCGTCCAGCCAAAGTTTCCTGCGACCACTTCAGAACCTATGCCAAGGTTAGCAGAGACAGCATCCTCAAGACTGTCAGCAGCTCTGGAGAAGAGGATTTGGACCGTGGACTCTGGGAAGCTACTCTGAAAGAAGTAGGCAAAGGTTTCCTTGAAGGACCAGTGGAACCTGAGTCCATGCCTCCCGACTCACTACTTACCAAACGTTTCCCTGTGAGGCAGAAGAACAAGATCGGACCTATAGATGATTATAAAGCCAACATGGTGAATCAGTCGGTTACACAGACTGAAGGAGTCACCATACACACCATTGATCACATAGCATCCATGGTGTCATACTGGCTGAGAGCCAGCTCGTTTTTGAATGGACGGGCTGAGCTAGTGGCTAAGTGTTGGGATCTTTCTGATGCCTACAAGCAAATCCCTCTTTCGGACGAAGCGTACCACAGGGATGCCTTCCTTGCAGTGTACTGTCCAGACTCACAGAAAGCGGAAGTGTTTCGCCAGAAAGTTTTGCCTTTTGGATTTCTCAGAGTGTCCTTGGCTCTGTGGGCAGTAGGAAATGCCAAGTTGAAGTTAGCATGGTCCGCATACTTTGATGATTTCCTTAGCCTGAGTGAGAAAGCCTCTTCCACACACACTGACCTCTGCATTGCAGCCATGTTCTCCTTCTTGGGATGGAAACTCTCGGAAGATAAGCTCCTTCCATTTGATTCTGTTTGCAAGGTGCTTGGAGTCCGTTTAGACTTGTCCAGTGCCAAGTTCGGCACGGTAAATGTCGCAAACACCCCAGAACGAGTGGAAGAACTGGTTGAGGAATTGAACCACATCATCCGGGAGAACAAGCTCTCACGGAAAGATGGTGAGAAGTTGAGAGGTCGCCTTCAGTTTGCTAGCAGTCAGCTGTTTGGAAGATCATTCAGGAAATATCTGAAAGAACTGAACAACCATGTAGCTTCAGGGCGCAAGGTGCTGACAGAGAGCACTAAGTCTGCCATGCGCAAGCTGTCAGAGGCACTGTTGCTGAACCACCCCAGAGAAATTTCGAAAGGTTTGTCAGATCACGTGCATATATACGTTGATGCCTCCTTCGAACCAGGTGGATATTCTGGAATTGGTGGCCTCTGTGTTAACAGTGATGGCTCAGTGCATAGCTTCTTCAGTGAAGCTGTTCCCAAAGACCTTTTGTGTCTTGTAGAACATGGTGACAAGGAAACCATCATTCTGGAACTAGAGATGGTAGCGCTGCTAGTGGCGGTCACTTTGTGGCAAGACGTCTTGCGGTCAAAGCGGGCGGTTTTCTTCACTGACAATGAGCCTGTCAGGAAGAGTCTCATTAGAGGACACTCCCAAAATCACTTTGTCAGCTGCCTCATGGAATCTTTCTATGTGATGGAAGAGGATTTACACTGTCAAGTTTGGCTAGAGCGAGTGCCTAGCCAGTCAAATCCAGCTGACGAACCGTCAAGAGCGGAGTGCTCCGACGTCATGGGTTGCACAGCCAGGTTGAGAGTTGATGTGTTGGAAGTTTGGGTCAAGGCGGCCCAGTTTGCAGGGGGTGACAGCGCGGCCAAAGACTGACCCCAATTCTCAAAAGAAAAAGAAGCGCTGCTTTGCTTGAGTGAACTGTGTGCCGTTTTGTCAAAGGAATAAGACGCACCTCATGCAACGCATGATGAAGTTTTATTCATAAGACCAAACAGATGAAAGAGTTTTAACTCTTGAAGTGCGCGCAGTGAACCTCTTGAGTTGCAACCCTTCTATGAACTAAACTGCTGTGAGTCAGTACAGTTGTTCATGTCAAGTTGCGATTTGCAGTTGAGTAGTTGAACTTTAAGTAAAGTTCTTTTAGTCTCTCACTGCTTCACTTTCAGTTTGAGTCACACTTGCAGTTGACATGTTAAGTTCATACGCCTGCAGTGTGGCTCACAGGGTCAAGTGGCCAGAGCCATCAACATGCATATGCACATCAAGTGATGTTCTGCATGTTCATGTCAAGTGACATTTTCTTTTCGTCCTTACCTCTCCCTCCCTGATCGAGTGATCAGCTCTCTGGACAAGTGTCCACGCGACAAGTGTCGCCAAGTCATTCCTTACGCTGGGTCTTCACCCAACTTTTGCGTAATTGACAAGTGTCCTTGAGTATCTCTAGTAAGTCTTCACCCCCGATGTGACTTCACACCTGTCATTGCATGCATTTTCACACTTGCAGTGTTCGTTGAGAGGTTCTGGTGGGACTGTTTTGAGGCCATATCCCTACTTCGTCAAGTGACGAATCAACTAGGTCAAGTGACCATCGTCAAGTGACTCTAATCTTCTAAAGTTTGGGATTCACCATGTCAATGATTTCTCATTGACTCACAGACTGTTAGATCAAGTGATCTCTGCTACATAGCTTAGCGCTTTCACAGTCTTAGTGCCTCACCCTAAGCCGTGACAGCGCGGCCAAAGACTGACCCCAATTCTCAAAAGAAAAAGAAACGCTGCTTTGCTTGAGTGAACTGTGTGCCGTTTTGTCAAAGGAATAAGTTGTTTGTCATTTTGTTTGGATCTGTTTGGTTTGTTTTTCTTTGTGTGGTTTGTTGGTTTTAGTTATACATGTCCTCGTGATAGCCTTGCAATGGCCTAGCTTGAGCCTGACTAGCGCATCCGCAGCAAAACCAAATGCTGTTCATCATTTTTTCAATTTTCAAGGTCAGTCACCATCATCATGTATCATTTATCATTTATCATCACCCAGCACAACATTATCATCCTTCATCATCCATACAAATGGGTCGAGTTCCTTTGTTTTGACAATCATTGATGATCATTCTCACCTTCATGACTCATGACAATCGTCCTTCACCACATCACGTTAAGTCTGCGCCACCTGCTTGTCAAACTCATGACAAAAACGAACAAAAACATTTTAAAAACACAAATGTGGGGCAAAAAATGCAAATCTGCGGAAAAACAAACCCACATGTCCTGGCGGCCCTGCATTTTGCAGCAAATTATTGTTCGCATCATTTGCATGATGCAAACAACAACCAAGTAGCCAAGGTAATAGAATGGTTTGCCTACATGTGGGAAGCATGCTTGTGGAAGTTGTGAATCTGGTTCGCGCCAAGAACATGCTGAATTTTCAGGGAAAAATCTTGACTGTCAATGAAACAACATTGTAGAAATCTTTGCATGCATGGTTTACTGAGTGTTTATTCAGGGGATTTGTATGTGCTGAACATACCGCAATCGCAACCAGACAAGTGGTCACAAGGATGTTTTTGTTCACGTTTGGAAGATATACTCAAGCAGATATACGTCAATATGTATCCATATGTAGGAAGAGATCAATAGATGGATAAATGGACAGATCGAGTCTTTAGATTCATAGATCGATAGATAGGATAAGACAAATGAGGTTAGATCGATAGATAGATAGATAGATAGATAGATAGATAGATAGATAGACAGACAGACAGACAGACAGACAGATTATCAGATTCAGAACGGAAATCATGGCTGGCCAGTTACTTTTATGTACATGTATAGATTGACACATAGATGGATCGATGGATCGATGGATGGATGGATGGATGGATCGATGGACAGAAGAGATCAGCAGATTGACAGAGAGATGATCCATGGAAATCATCCACAGGTCAAGGGCCAGATACAAGGAGTTGTTATGCGGCGTGAAAAATGGCGCTCTCCAAGGTGGTGGTTAACATGGGTTGCTGTGCCATACGGTGGGGTAACTTTTTTGGTCAGACGGAGCTCTTATCAGCCCTGCGGCAGAACAATTGGCCAGCATTAGGAGGTGTAGTGGCATGGAAATATCTTTCGATTAGAAATGTCAAGCACCTTGCTGACATGAAAGATACAGGCAAATGAAAACAAAAAAAGTTGAGTCGTTGCCGTTGCTGTTTCCGAGCGTGTTCCACCAGCTTTTTTCTGGTTCAATTTCAAGAAAGTCATGGTATCAACAAAGCAGAAACACCAGGCAGACCATGCAGAATCAAATGTGCTGTCATGAGAGAAGAGACAACCATTTACATCCCTTGACACGCGCAGCCTGAAAGTGTTTTTGATTGACACAGCCAACTCCTATGCAGCAAAGTTGTTTTTGATATGAAGAGCCACTACGCCAATACATATGCAGTGATATTGGAGCATCAGTTTTGCCAATGCAACCTGCAAGGTATCTCGGCTTTGAATTGACATGCTTGCTGCCACACCTTCTGTGCAGTTGCACTTTTTCTTGAAGATTTGCCTTTCAGTGAGCAAAAATGCACAGATCTCAATGGTTCCTGTAGCTTTGATTTGGTGATTTGGAGCTGCAACGGCTCTTTGCCAGATTTGACAGCAACACTGTGGCATTGGAGGAGAAAGGGTATTTTGAGAAGATGAAAGAGGAAGAAATGATACGTCTCAGAGAGAAAGACAACGTGAAAGAACGCGAAAGAACACCTGTTTGTTTCATTAGTCAAAGATGCAGATTTGTCAATGTTCTGCAACTTTCGAAGGATGTATGCATTGTTTGTGCATCGCCGAGCTCATCCTCCAGAAACTTGGCATGTTTCATACTTTGACAGGGGGCAGGAGTGGTCTCACATTTCTTTAGGCCAACAATTTCTCGCTCCCAGATGATTTTCCAATTGAACAAGCACTGCCTTTTTTCACTATTGCATTGGAATTGTTTTCCGCATCTTTCACTTTGCTTTTTTGAGGACATGAACTGCCTGTGCGTGTTGCATCAGCTGACCAGTGTCCAGCTGGCCTAGACAATGTTTCTTGGCTTTGGCATCAATTTCCTTTTGAAAACACATTTGTGTATTGAGAAGGGTGCCCTGGTAGGAGTTCACCTGTACAGTCTGGGGACCTTGTGTTGTTCAGAGGATCCTCTTTTATCCTGTTTGGTTCTAAGTGTCTTGATGTCTCTTGATTCCTCTTGATTCCTGAGGTGTACTTGTGTGGAACTGTGGAAGAAGTGCTGTTCTCAGCATGTGAACAGCAGATGGTGTCGTGGATCACCAGTTGTGCCCCGGACCTCATGTGAGCGTGAGCTGCATGAGCACCATGAGCAGTGTAAGGTGTGGTCACTGCGGCAACGCTTCAGACCACTCGGTTGCTTTGTGGATCGATCTGCAGATCTTTGCAGTGAGCTGCCGAACTGCCAGGCAGCTGCCGCACACCTGCCATTGCAATTGACTGAAAGAGAACAATTTCTGATTGAATGATTTCTAACTAACATTTTGGAGATGATGGAGATGGTACATGTACAGCTGATGGAGATGGTCTCTGTCGCGCTCCTTCTCTGTTCACAACCTACTGTGTTCAGAAGCTTTTGTAGTGTCAAACACGTTCAAGAAGCAACACGCTGTACACACGCTCTACCATTCGAATCGTATTTTCGAAGCGGCATTCAGTGAGTCGCAGTGCAGAAATGTCCAGGTTTTGCCCCAGCTTGCAGAGGGACTTGCTCTCGCCTGGGAGCCTCTGCTGGCAGCTGTTTGTTCTAGGCAGGAACCGCCAGGGACTGCCTTCAGCTGTGGTCTCTTTTTCGTATTTTCTTTGACTCTGAGCAGTTCTCTAATGAGTCTATTCATTGGTTTAAGGAATTTTGGAAACTTCGCTTTGGAAAGCACATGCCACGCGTCAGGCATGTGGCCACTATCCAGGACATGATCCTGAGGCTCGATGCATGAAACCAAGAAATGACTAGCTGACTCATGAGCTGCGCCAGGAAAGC
>VSDK01024760.1:34520-67263 GCA_009767595.1 Symbiodinium kawagutii
AGGAATGCCAGAAGGTGGCCTGACAGAATAGCCCTCATTTACGAGGAGCAAAATGAATGAAATCACAAAGAAATCATGCATTTTCTTTTTTTGATCATTTAAATCATGTGCTTAGGCATGAAATCAACAGCCATGACCATGATCTGAACTCGCACTGTTTGGAGGACAGAGAATGGACGTATCAACAGCTGTGCTCTGCGGCTTGCAGCCTTCGGGATCGCCTTCTTCAAGAGGGTCTTAGTCCGAGCAGAGGACCACGAGAAGCCGATCAGAGTCCTGTTGAAGCGAGTACAAAGCAGAACCACAAAGCAACATATGACAACACAAATCTAATACTAACACATTTGTTAGAATCACACATCTACCACACAGCTGTTTTACTGAGACTTTTGTTTGTCACCGCCGTAGGACCTGTTGCAGTGCGAATCGATGCATCAGACTATTCTGCAATTTGTCTGCTTGCTTTGATGTCGGGTCGCTTCACAGTGCATACTTTGGCACCTTGGACTGAAAAAGCGATCGGATCACACTCCCAGCCATTTGATAGCGTGGTTCCTATTTGCACACGTTTCAGAGCAGTGGTTGGAACGGAAATCGATTCGCTCGGAAGACTTGAAAGCGTAGCCCCTGACAATGAAATTAGTTGAAACTGTAGCAAGTAATAATCAGTTGATCATGGGTCACAGGAGCAATATGGAAAGCCGGATTAATGATTAACCCTCCCCCTATTCATAATATACATTCATATACTATGCTCTTCGTTATGGGTGGTGCTTCAGTGTTGTCAATTTCTCTTCGTGCTGATATTGTCTGAGACATCACCATTGGTTATGGACCAATATGGCTATCTTGTGTTCTATCAGTAGGAAAGACATGCGAGCATTGGGCGCTTTCAGATCTGTTCAACTGATCAGATGCTGACACAAGGATCGGGGTGCTTCGAGCCAACGCTATCGCCTTCAAACGTGTCCGAGCCAGGCCATTCTTACCCAAAATGGCAACTTGGATGAACTTCAACTGAGAAAGGAGAAGAGTCAGAAGAAGTTCGGGGACTGAAGTGTTTTTTCCCCAGCAGCTATACGCCCAGATGGGCTCTTCAGCCCAAGCTTCGGCGTGTTGCCGTGCAGCTCCCAGGTCCAGGTTCCGGAAGGTTCAGGCAAGTTCTGGTGCAGTTGCAGATCAAGGTTCTGGATGCGGGTGAGGTGCAGAAAGTTAAGCTAGAACGGGTCTGCTGTTGGTCCATTGACAAGTCAGGGTTTCCCGGAAGTTTCTTGGCGTTCAGGTGATGGTTCCGAGTTGTGTAAGTCAAGTGCCAGTAGAGCTCCCAGTTCCGAAGCAGAGCTCCCAGTTGTTCCTCAAGGAGGGCCTGATTCCTACATGAAGATCCAAAGGTTTTGAGCCTCGCTAAGGTTTCCTCGATCCCAAGGTTTAGACCAAAGGAGTTTAGACGAAAGGTTTACGGAGTGCTCCTTAGACTTCTTCAGGAGTGCACCTCCACGTCTTGTGTGTAACACAAGAAGTTTCTATGTCTTAGCGGGACTATTTGGTCAAAGCTTCCCAGCCTCCCAGGTTAACAAGGAACCATCAAGGTACAAAATCTGGGAAGCGGATCATCTTAGATGATTTGTTTGACGTCTTTGTTGTTTCGAATACTGGCCAATGCTTTTGCCAGTGCATGCGACAGGTGTCAGTGCATCAGGTGATATCTCAAACATTACTTACTGATTTGGTCACGGACAAAAGGGCCCGAGGCAAAGTCTATCCTCCTACTGATGTCGATTGTGTGTTGTGGGTTTCTGATCTAGATTGCCAGAGTGCACACCTTGCCGTTGCGCATATTCTTGGAGGCCAGTGAGATTCAGAGACGGCAAGCTGTTTGTTTTCGGGAAACTCCAACTGCCATAATTTCATCATATTTTTTTGGGAGTAGAAAAATTAGTAAACCAGATTAAATAAGCTTGAATAAGTTAATAAGTTACTATTCAAGTTTCCCCCAACTTTTTCTCCTAACTTTTTCTCCCAAGGTCAGGACTTGGTCGTCACAGAGGACGGCAACTTGCGGTCCCACGAAGAGGGATGACATGCCACTTCTCTAGCGATGAACATCTGTGAACTAGGAACTTTGAAGAACCGATGTTCTCAACGACTGGTGGTATTTGTTCGAAAAAGGGACCAAGGATGTGCATTGGATCTATGCAGTCTCATGGAGTGGTGTTTTTATCATCTTCTGCTTAATGTGATGTGTTTTGTCACACTCGGCACTTATTTTTGTTGCTTCTTGTGTGGCTGAGTAGACCTGGAGGATTTACCAGTTTTCAACTTGGATGAGATGCTCGCAGTGCAAATTGCAAGGTTTTTTGTTTATTTTGCATGAGTATTTTGCTTCATGCTGCCTTGTTTCGTTCATTGTTCAAACTCTTTGACTCTTTGCCGGTTTGGAAATGGAAACAGCTCGAGTGCCGAAGATCTTCCCAGGATGCAGCTGGACTGGTCACAACCACCGAGCAGCTTGCACATGGATGGTGGCTCGGCTGCGCGTGTGCAGAGGGGTCCCACTCTGTGGGTGGACTTTACGGCACAGACTGGCACTTTGAAGCACTTTGCTTTGTCTATCTTTGCCTCTTTAAGCTTTGTCTTATTGGTCTTATTTCCTTTCTAAACATTTGCCTTCTCTTTGGTCCTTTTCTTTGTCTTCTCTTTTCTCCAAGATCTTTTGGATGCTGCCAGCATCAGGTGATTTGAATGATGTGGCATTTATTGAATATACGTCTGGCTCGACTGGCAATCCCAAGTCCGTGGCCACAGTCCAATGGCGATGCTTGGCAAGAGACAGTTGTGACCTTTGATGACTGATTCTGATTCTGTGATGGTTCTTTATCCTGTCAACAGACATTGTCAATACCAATGCCTGCCTTTGGGACTGGTAAACTCTCAAGAAGCCAATGCCATCTGAGGCATTGCGCATTGGGCTAGATGGCACATGTTTCATTTTCCACCGCAGGAAGCAAGACTCTTGGCAGTTTTGGCTGTTTTTGTTTGCAGCATGGCTGTGCATTTGCTCGTTGAAGAGTGCACACATACTGCAACAAACGCTGGTAGCTGCCAGCTTTTTTCTCCCTTGTTGTCATTCTTGTTCTGGTTGCCTCATCTGTCGTTGTCGTTGTTGTGGTTGTCGCCTTCATTTGTCGTCCTACTGCTGCTGTTGTTTTTCTTGTTGTTATTTCTGTTCTTGTTCTTGTTCTTGCTGTTGTTCCTGTTTTTGTTCTTGTTCTTGTTGTTGTTGTTGTTGTTGTTGTTGTTGTTGTTGTTCTTGTTGTTCTTGTTCTTGTTGTGGTGTTGGTGTTCGTGGCCCCCAGTTGAATGGCCGACTGAGGAGATGCTTACAATTTGTTTTGGTCGCGCACTCAGCTGCAACTCCAAAGTAGCGCTGACCAGTGGCACAGGACGGAACAGAATTCAAACATTTTTCAGCATTTCAAACATTTTCAAACCTTGGTCATCCTCTTGAGTTTTTGCTTCGGTTGCAAAAAGGATTGGTGTTGGAGTGCCATGCTCAGGATTTGGTACTGGCAAATCCCTTTGACTACGGGCAGCACATGTGTTGTGTGGCCGAACTGGCAAAGTCAAGACATCAGCCAGCTCATGCAATACTTTAGAAGACACAGGCGGCGGTTCGACAAAAAGTCATTTTTGGATACTTTGTGGAGTTCTTCCTTCGAAGGTTTCAAACAGGATGCGCAAATTGGAGTCTTCTGAGGTTAGCGTGAGTTCCCCAACCTTCCACAGCCAGTGAATTGAATGGAAAGCTTTTGTCCACCCTTGACCCTTGGTATCCTTGGAAACTCTTGGTGTCCGAGGAAACCAGTTGGCCCCATGTGCACCCGCCCTTCTCCTCTCCAGGGTGACTCGCTGCAATTGCCTGACGCCTGGGCAACTCTCAGCGCTGCTCTCCGTGGAGGAGAGCTTGCCCAACGACCTGCAGGCGAAGTTGGAGCTGGTGGAGCTGGTGGAGCGTTCTTCTAGGGACAACTTGACACGTTTGCCACTGGAGCTCTGTGAAATCTGATTGGGATGACTTTGAACTTCTTTGAACTTCTCTGAACCTGGGTTCTCCCTCAAACATGTTGCTATTGCCGTGGAAAGAAGACAGCAGTACCAGAGCATAGCTGGAAGAAAGCTGCCACAATCTGTGAATGTAGCAGGCCTTGAGAATAGGATCACTTTCTGGTGATTTGCTGTGGGCTTTGGAGGAAGTCTTTGTTGGTGGTGAAGCCCTGCCTTTGTCAACCTGTCGAAGCTGGCTGAAAAAATGGCCTCACGCCGCTTTGGCACCAGAGTTATCATTGCCCCAACAGCAGTTCCGAAAAGCAGTACTTAACATCCTGCTGGGGAATGTTGTTTGTCAAGGGTGAGAGTGGTTGAAGCTCTCAGTCCAGATCTGCAGCCGCGCTGACTGTCCTTCGTTTGCTTGAGACTTGAGGTTAGATTGGTCTGCAACTATGCAACCACTGAGACCGCACCTTGGCAGTACAGGTCCAAAGACGTCTAAAGCCGGATGCAGAGTCACACGAGAGTCTTCTGACCGATGCTTTGATGCGTTGATGCCTTGATGTGACCCGGCGACTTGAGCAGGCAGCAGATATGGCATTCCTACCAATCACAGAGGAAATCGCATGTGCTTTGGCAATTTCAGAAGATTTCAGAAGATTTCAGAGATTTCAGAAGATTTCAGAAGATTTCAGAAGATTTCAGAACTGCAGAATTCTTGCAATCAGAGACATTGCTCTGAGGCATGGACATGCCCTTTGCGCCTCTGAGTTTGAACATGGTTTGTTGGAACAACCAGATTACCATTCAGAATGAGGAGAGCCAGGGACTTTCTCTCCTTCACATTCTGTGCTCAGGTTTTTACCAAGGGCCACTTCACTAAGAGGTAGGGAAGATATAGGGAAGATATAAGAGATATAGGAAAGAGAAGGGAACACAAAGTGGAGCTCACTTCAGCCGCATCTCCTGCTTCTCAGGGGTCTCCGGGAAAATTCTTCTAATTTTCCTCTTCTGCAGGAGCTGGTGATATCCGGCTGGAACGTTGCCGATGGCTATTTGCCGCCAACACAGTCACTGACTCGGCTGAAGCAGACAACTCTTTAGCCAGGCTTCCCTTCAAAAAGACAATTCCTTCAGGAAACTCCTTAAGCAACTGCAATAACTTCAATTTCTTTCTAGGACAATTCCTTAATCTCTTCAATTTCTTGTAATTCGCAAGCGGATCGGGAAGCTGCTGACTTTCCAGGTCACACTGCGTTTTGAGGTCGTCTGCCTTCACCAGAAATGAGGATGGCTTCACAAACACCTACAGAACTGGTACCTTGTACAGACATGACTGGCCGCTGTTAGGGGCTATTGGAGTGACTGTGGATTGCGCATGTCGCACCAAGGTGATAGAGCTCAAATCATCAACGGGAATCTTTTCATCATGGGCAGAGTAGACAAGGCACGGCAAAAGGCTCACAGAGGGGCTTGGTTCCTCTTGGCTCATCTGTTTTTGAAGCTATGCAGGTTGTGAAGATCCGTGGATTTCGAGTGGATACTGATGGACTGGAGTCGTTGTTGATGAAGGAACCTGCCGTGACCGCTGCTTGGTTGCAAGTGGCTCTGCCCTCTAGGAATCTTGATGAACCCTCCAACACTGCAGTTCGCAAAGCTTTGCGCCACTCTTTGCGCTGATCTTGCTATGCTTAGCTTATGCTTAATTCTTCTGTGCTGAGGATGTTTGTGTTCGAAAGTTCGCCGAAAGTCTATATGCTGTGATTTGCACCACTGACATGGAGAAAGTGAAGACCTTTGTCAAGGACACAACGGCTAAGTGGCTGCAGTCGACTGTTCCTATGCTTCCACCATTTTCAACTCACATGCGTCACATGCCTGGCTGCTTTTTGATTGTTTGATTGTTTAAGATCTGCCATCCTCTTTTGAAGCTACTTTTTCCGCTTGCTCCCTTTGCAGCATATACTTTCATGCTCCACTGTTGACATGAATCTTATGTACATGACCACATCGAAGGGCATACTGCAGCCAGATCACAGGAAAACTACGAGCACTCCCATTTGATAGTGACTTGGCTGCTTTTCAAACACCCAACAACCAACTGTTTCTCTTCTCGCCCTTTTCTCTCAGTTTCTAGAATTTCTACAGTGAAAAACAGCTTTTTGAATCTTTGCTTTGTGTTTCTTGGGTTATGTTTGTTCCAGTGGGTCAAGTGAGGTGTGGGTTCCAGTGCCTTGGAGCGCAAGATTTGACTGAACACCAGTTCACCATGTGGTCCCGGCATCCTGTTGGTCTCCTGTTGTGAGTTCCTAGGTGGATTCTCTGCCAATGACCAAATCGGGGAAGAAAGACATCAGAGCCATTCAGCGCCTTGGGCAATGACCTCTCTCTTGCCATGGAAATCTGATTCTTTCTTTGTGTTTGCCACTTGATGTTGAAGGAAGTAGAGAATTGATCTTCACGAGCACAAGCATGCTATCATGTTTTTTTATCCCTTGAGAACATTGTGGCAGGGATGAAGCAGTGAGCCTAAGGCAGATCTTGTCCGACTTGGAGAACACAGATGAGGCACTGCATGATCAATATGTATATAAGTATATACAAAAACTATGGAAGTATATTTTATTAGGTACTCTTATCTTCATATCATAGATTGTGAATTATATTCTTCCTCAAAGAACTGCATGCTTAGCGTGTGCAGTGCCACCATTGGAATCAGAGGTGGTGGAGTACGACACCGAAGAAGAGCGACATGTAGCTGCTGCCTACAAAGAGGCCCTGCTCTGAGTTCACAAAGCCTCAGTTTTTGCGTCACATTCTGCATACATCTGCACACACTCATATTTCTTCACAAGACATTGCGCCACATTTCTCCACAAATTTTTGCATTTCCTCTTCCTTTTTCTCCTCAGATTTTATGTCTTCTTGAGGTCTTGGGACGACAAGTTTCAAGGGAGACACCCTTCTTGGAGGCTGACTGCTTGATTTGTGGAATTGGAGTCAGTGGAAGCTCAATGATTTTTTCAGGCTGGTGGCCATTCCCTGTCTGCAATGAGGACTTTCCCTTGGGGACATGGAAACAATGAGTACATTCTGAGCAGATGGCGCCTATGGATTTGTTTCCTTAGTGCACGGGCGACAGGATTGCAAAGCTGCTTGGCATCTCGCCCGTGGAGCTCTTCAAGTATCCAACCATCGCATCTTTGGCCAAGTCCTTGCAGAAGGACTGGAGGGGGCGAGAGGCGGCGAGAGGGCTCCCTTTGCAGCCACAGTCGCCCTGAGAAGGGATGACAGCAACAGATGACAGCAACCGGCTTCCCTTCGAAGGACAAAAATGGGATGACTTATGCAGTGAGCCTGCCGCGAATGCCACAAGCTTCAAGCGGTACCTGGTCCAAAATTTTGCCAACCGATGTTTGTTGTCCTTTCTTGGTGCAAATCTGTAAGTATCACTAGACAACTTCAAGAATATTCACAGATCTATGTGCTATTCTTTTTCACGAACTTAGTCTCAAGTTCTACTTCTAAAACACATGTTGAAAGAATTTTAGGAAGCATTCACAATTTATATCATAGTTCAAACTATATATTTAGTTTTGGTAATTTCATTCTTCTTTTCATGAATTTGACTCGAAGTCTTGTAGCTAGCGAAGGTCCGTTGGCAGTTGTTGGCTTGGCCTGTCGACTGCCCAATGCCAATTCCGCTGAGCACTTCTGGGACTCACTGAAGGCTGCCAGAATTTTACAAAGGCAATTTCTGTCTCAAAACTTACTTAAAGGACTTGGAATTTGCTGTCTCAAAACTTACTCGAGGATCCTTACTCGAAGTCACTCAAGACCTTGTCACAGGTTTGAAGTTGAGTAAGTTGAGTGAACTCAAAAGGTCATTTTTCCAAAATTTCCAAACTTTTCAAGCTTCAGGCAGGGCATCTCATGACAACCCAGTTGCCCATTGTGGATGGACAGATTCCACGAAAAGGTGGGCTGGAGTTTTGATTGGAGATGTTTGAAGCAGATGTTGAATGATGATTCGTTCTTGACTTTGCTTCACACATTCAAATGCTTGGTTTTGCTTTACTTTGCTTTGTTTTTGTCTACTTCTTTGAGGTTGACCAGCCTTTGTTGTGCTTCTTTGCTTTTTTTCTTCTATGGTTTTGAGGCGTTGTTCCCGACCTCGGCTTCGACTGCCACTTCTGGAAGTGCTCTGAACAGACTGCTGCCACTTGGTTTGTTGCGAGGGTCAAATGCCAAAGCAAAATATCGGAGAATAACCCTCGGGAATGGTCTTTGCAACGCTGAGTTTATAGCAAGGCTCGATAAGGCACCACAAAATGTTTCAGACAGAGCTATAAACTTTAAACTTTCACCTAAATGTGACGCTTTAACAGTGCTTCAGAGTCACAGAGGATGTCCTTTCGTTTGTGCCGACAAGGCCATGATGGACACAGCGCAGCGTGCGCTTCTGGAGATTTCCTATGAAGCCTTCCGTGGCGCGGGGTTCTCTGCACGACTTCCGGATGGACAACTTCGAGGCACTGAGCTGCGCACAGCTGCGCACAGCTGAGTTTCAGTGCTGAGCGTTGCAGGTCTGGAACTTCCCGAGAGGAACGTGGCCGTGATCGTATGCGGAGGAGACTTGGGACGAGGGACTTGGAAGCGAGGGAAGGAAGACTTGGAAGAAAGACTCGGAAGGAAGACTTGGAAGACTTGGATTCACATGGGACTTGGACTTGGGACTTAGCTTGGCGAGTCCTGTAGGCTCCTTGAATCATTGGCCACTGGAGCTTGGCGTTGATCTCGAAGAATCACGGACCATACGACCAGATGAGTACTTCAATTTGGAGGTGCTGCTTTCGGGATGGGTCCATGTGATGTGGGGTCCATGTGGGGTCCATGCGGTGCCATCTCTTTGTTGCCAACAGAGATTCGGAATTTCGGCAGGTTGGAACGGACAAGGATTATTTGGCTTCCAGCATTGCGTACCGCCTGGACCTGCATGGAACAGCTGAGGTGAGGATGTCACCGAGTCAATGAAGAATTGAAGCGAACAAGAGACAAAAAGAGACATAAAGAGACATGAAGAGACACAGAACAGAGATAAAAAAAGGGACAAATGAAGATGAGATGAAGGTCCTTCAGAAATAGATTTGCATTTGACTTAAGTCGAGTTTCTTTCGAGTTTTCTGTTCGCAGGTAGTGCAGACGGCATGCAGTTCAGCGCTGGTGGCGATCTCGCGGTCGGTCAGGGGCTCAATACTTGGGCCTTGGAGATGAGGGAAAGTGCAGTTCCTGTTCTCGTTGGCCAGGTACAGCTCCTGAAGTCTGGCCTTTGCGACACTTTGCAAAGGTTAGATGTGGGCCAAAAAGGATGGTTTTTCCACATTTCTTGGCGTGTTTTTTTTGTGTGGGCTTGCAGGCACTAAATAGCGCACCACAAGTTTGCTGCTTTGTGCTCAGCGATCGCTGTTTGTTGCAGATCTCAGGACTATGCCCTCTGTGGCGGTGTCTCGTTTTCACCCGATGCACCAATTGCCGCTGTGGACGGACTGATCTGGTCACCAGACGGAGTTGCTTGGCCTTTATCGGAGCAAATCTGTTTCTATCGAGGCAATATGAAGAAGAAAAACCAGAATATGATAAGAATAAGAACAATAAGAAGAAGTACAAGAATGATAGATAAGAAAAAACTAGTAATAGAAGAGGGAGAGTGGAAAAGGATCTATGGATTTCTGTTTGCTGAGCAGAATTTCCAGCTGCTCAAGTCGCCAGTGCCAGGTTTGCAGACCATATGCAGAGGCCTAGCTGTTTTTTTTTTTCCCGATTTCGAAGTCCTTTTTCGAAGTTCGGAATAAAAATGACTAGAATGAATACAGTCATACAGAATGTCCTTTCCAAGATTTCCTTCTCTCAGGGAGCCAATGGTACAACCAACGCAGATGGTGGTGGAGTGGTGACTCCGACCGAATTTGATTTTCCCATTTCTCTTTTTTTGCTTCAGTCGCCTGTGTTATTTTTTTCCTTTATCATGTTTTACGTGTCATGTTAATCACTGTTCCATGGTGCATGGTGCAAGAGTGCATTGGCATGCATGGGCTAGGAAGCTGCAGGTACTCCTGTCCCGCTTGTCAACAGCTGTGAGCTATGGGCACGCTGGCCATGCGCACATCTTGGGCGAGAACCTCAAAGCAGATTGAAGCGTCTTGTAAATTCAAAAGCGAAGCAAAACAAGTCTTCGCTTGACATCTTGTAATCTTTTCTCCAGAGCAATTAGCAGCACAGAGTTGCTTTCCTCGCTGATCCAAGTGGGAACTCTCCCATGTCCAACTGCTGTCAGGTTCTGCAACCAATAACGATGGAGCTCGGAAATCCACCTTCTCTGCGCGACTTGACGCAAGTCTCAGCGAAACCGGTAGAGAAAGACTATTTCTGAGAGAGATTGGTTTCTAATCCGATAGAGAAATCGAAGGGAAATTTCTCTGAGAGAAAGTGGTCACATTTTCTGACTAGAGATGGCTTTGACTTCGGTTGGTGGAGGCTTTCTGAGGCTTTCTGAGGCTTTCAGCTGTTTTCTTGTCACATGGAAACAGCTCACATCTTGTCCTTCACATCTTCACATCTTCCTACATCTTCCTTCGTGAGGCCCTCCTATGAGGGTCAGGTGGAGGTCCTCCGACAGGCCCATGCCGATGCTGGCATTCTCAGCCCCTGGGCAGCAGAAAAGGCACCCGAATCAAATGAATCAATGATTGGAATGATGTATAGTGATTGAATTCTTATGAGTACTTGATTAACTCAGTGATTGTATTCAAGATTTATTCAATCCGATTCATTTAAAATTCAACAAGAACGCAGAGTGAGTTAATCTTATCATTGACCAGCGTCGTCAATTTTCCAGATGTAAAAGCATTAGTTGGTTTCTTTATGCTCAGTGTCTTCTTTATTCTTTGCTTCATTCTCCTTATTTCTATTTATTCGTTCTCTTATTGTTTCTCTTCTCTTTCTTCTTTTCTTCATTGAATTATTTCACTTACTCTTTATTTCTCTTCAATTCTCGTTTCGTATCTTTTTCTTTGCCGCATTGTCAGCTCATCGGCTTCCTATTCACCCAGGCTCGCAGCTGGACTACGTGGAAGGCCATGGCACCGGGACGAAATTGGGCGACCCATTGGAAGTGGCGGCGCTGACCGAAGTCTTGGGTCAGGCGAGGCCAGAAACGAGCACTTCGCATTGAAAAGTAAAAATGAGCACGGCAATTCTGCATATATTACAATATATTGTATATTGAATTGTTTATTCATGCGTATATATTGTTCTCATGCAATATCTCTAAATTTGCATTTACGTTCCCGCATTATTTTCATAATAGCAACAATTCTCGAGAATGTGATTCTCATTGTGAGAGAGACTGATCCGGAGTGACTTGAGATCCGTGAGGAGGGCCGAATTCTGCTTGGCTCCGTCAAGGGGAACATGGGCCACTTGAACACTGCGGCAGGAGAAACTGGAAGAAGGGACAGAACTTGAAATAAAGACTGCTTAACGTTTGCTTAATCATGATCTTTGTGATCCAAGGGACAAATTTTGATGGTTTGAATGTGTGCAGTGCTGCGGCGTTGAATGTGTGCATTGCCGAAACACAGCTTGGTCTCAGGAGTACCTGGCCTGCTGAAGCACAACACTCAGATCAGACAGTAGGAAATCTCAGAAATTCAATTAGCGACGTGTTTGGAGCGCATGTGTGTCAGGGCTGTTCTGATGCTGAAGCACCAGTCCATGGTCCCATCTTTGCACGCGGTGAACCCCAGCAAGGAAGTCGATTGGAACAGGAGCTCAAACCTGCAGCACTTTCGTTAGGTCACAGCATTTTGACTACCATTGGGCCCCACCATGCCCCATCTCTTGAGCAAAATGAAGAAAATGATCTCCTCAATGATTGAAGTCCGCCATTGGAGTCTCACTGAGAAGTCTCAGTGAGGACACCTTTGACTCTGGCAGCCATCTCGGAGAGCTGGCAAGGTGCCGTGGCGGCGTAGAGTACCCCTGTACGCACAGCCCCGGATGAATCAGTTTTGGGGCGGACAAGTGCGGTGCAGATCCAAACAGATAGGCCCATGACTTTGGAATGTGACTCACCTGAGGCTCTTTGGCCAGTGTGAGTTCTTTTGGTGTGGGTGGTACCAATGCACATGTGGTCCTCAAAGCTGCAGCACAGCCACTTGGAAGCGAGGAGTGGAATGGATTTGTTGCCTGAAGTCCCGGTTTCAAGTGACACAGCCGAGGAATGGACATGGACCCCCGGAGAAGGTCACCTGGAACCGGAAACCGCTGGAGGCAGCTGCTTTTGCAGCACTGAGATGTGGCATTGAGAGTTTTCGCTTCTCAGGCTCTGCTCTCATCCTGGACGCGCACCACGCGCACTGCAAAGCGCCAAGGGGTGCAAACCCCTGCGACTGTGCCCGTGGAAGCGCAGAAGAGCCTGGAGGTGCCTTCGGCTTTTGTCTTCTGTCTGAAGCTTTTGGAAGTGCACTCCTTTCATCTTCTCCCATCTTCTTTCTCCTTTCTCCTTCCTCTTTTCTCCTTTCTCTTTTCTTCTTTCTCTTTTTTTCTTTCCCCTTTCTTCCTACTTCTTTCCTTTCTTTTTTTCCGCAGGACTGGTTCTATGAAGCGACCAGAGAAGCTGTGCGATTGAGCGAATTGAAGCCGAGCCTAGCCCTGCGAAGGCTTTTCGTCAAGTTCTCATGTTGCGCCTGTCCTATGAGATGTGAGTAGATGTGAGTAGGGGGAATGTGACTAGAAGAGATAGGGGGAACATCCGAAGAAACGAAGAACAACTGGGAAGCCGAAGCCCAGCTGAAGCCCAGCTGAAGCCCAGCTGAAGCCCAGCTGAGCCGCCCAACGAGTTAAGGAAACTCTGCGCAGTCCTCCTGGACGGTGACGAGCTGCCCAAGGCACACAGCAGCAGCACAGTTTTGCAGCCTTGACAAAAAACACGACGCCAGGGGATGCCCAAAACGGTGCTCACCACCTGGCAACGTGCAGTGCCCGCGGCCAAGGCTGCAGGTGCGTAGGGATCAAAAGCATATGAATGACATAAGATCATCATGAAAATCATCATGAATGCACAGGGACAGGGAATGCACTGCTCGGCATTGAAGATTGATTTTGACTGCCTTGATGAGTGTTTGCATGCCGGAAGGCGGATTTCTAATTTTTGTGGGAACGAGTGCTTTGGCTCCTTGGCTTTGAAAGGTATGTTGGAACAGCCATGTCATGCTTATGCCATCTTGTATTGGATCATTCAGAGGGACGAGAAAGCAGGACGAGGGTGTCCGAAATTCATCAACTATGTGAAACTATCAGATAAAATGCTGCACTTCCCTTTAAAATGCGATCTGAGGAGCCAGACGTGAATGACAAGTCCCAGGAGGCATTGCTACTGAACTGCATGACGCTGATCAAGAAGAAACTTGGCAGAAACAGCTGGAAAGTCCCTTACATTTGACACATGTTGAATCATGTTGACGAGTCGGCTGTTTGGAAGGGCACTCTGACGTGAGTTGTACTTACGTGTTTTTGACATGTCAAAAATGCATGACTCGGGGGAGTGCTGGAGACGACGTTTGAGATATACCGAAGCGGCATGTGCACTCTTGAGGCTGACGCAGTCAAAGAGTACCTTCGAGGTGGCTTTCATTCTCCAAGATACATTGAGGCTAGCTGTGCCGATATCTGTGCATCTGCCATTTCTTGTGTGTGTCTGTGGCTTCATGTGCATGTCATGCAATGCGTGTTTTATTACGTTTCTCTTATGTTTCATGATATTTCCTAATGTGGGTTTCTATATGAACTCTATATTTCTATGTCTTTCTATATTTCAAGTTTCTTTTGACTGTGAGGTATGCCGGACTGCTTGGCTTCCTGCGCAGTGCCATGAAGGACCCTCTATGCATAAACAAAAGACATCTCAAAGAAACGGAAAGTCACGGAAAATGACTAAAGGATGCTCCAAAGTATGCTCAAAAGTCTGCTAAAATAAAGTGAGAAGCAATCTTGATTACAGATACTTAAGATTACTTAAGTAGTAATCTTAAGTATCTCTAAAAAGTTCAGCGACTAAAACCGCTTGGAGATTTGGACTTGGAGACTGATGCCAGGAACACCCAGAGCTTCGCCTTCGGCTTCTCAGTCGAGAGGATGACGCGCCTGTTTTGCTTCTTGGTTTGAGAACATGCAGTGGAAATGCCTTTGAGAACACGCAGAAATGGATGGCCACAGAAAATGATACTTGATTCCCTGAGAAGTGTTTTGCATACAAGCTTGGCAAACAAATCACATTTCGAAGCTGGGACTTTTGATTTGTTTCAGACACAGTTGGGACATTTTTGATGTGCTTAACCTGAGGTTCCCGGCGGCCGCAGGAGAGTTCATTCTCACAACTCAAGGCAAGGCAGTTGGATTCCCTTAGAAGTTTCGTCGACAGGTTTGGTTGTACTTTCAACTTCGTTTCCATTGCTCACAAAGACAGGAGTTTAGGACAGAGCTGAGTTTTCTTCGAACCAGATCTCTGACCAGGCGTTTTTGCTCCACGACTGCGTTCTGTGCGGCCACCGGTGGCAGTAGAAAACTTCCAGACGTGCGCCTGGCGACAGTTGACAGACGTGTTTGAGACAACGAAGTGTAGAAGTGGGTCAAGCGCGGGAAGTATCAGAAAATTAGATGCAGTGAAAGATTGGCTCAGGTACAAGCGAGCTTTGGTCACTGGCGGTCTGCGTGGTTTGGGGCTGCGGGTGGCAAAGTGGCTGGCAGACACCGGCAGGCGCAACACAACCAAGTGCCAGAACAAAGGTTTCAAATGCACCGTCCTCCACTTTCTGCACTTAGCTCGTCCGCTCAGCTTATCTTAGCTTGTGTATGCTTAGCTTAGCTCGCTCTCTGGATGTCCATGAAATGCATTCGCGCTGCTTCGCGTCTAGGTCTTCAGGGTTTGTCAGGGTATGTGCTCAGATGTTGGGCCATTTGATGGGTTTACAGACTGAGGGCATAGACTCCTCAGACATCTCATCACTCGTTTTTTTTGGGGCAACTTGGTCCATGTTAGGCCACATGATGGCCGTGTTGGTAGAAAGTTGACTCCATGCTGGTCTATGTTATGCTCATATTGGGGCCGTACTCCGCCAATCTTGTCCAAAAGTCACTTGCCAAAAAGCATCAAAAATAGTCAAAATATGGGATTCTAGACATGTAATCGGCCCTGAGCAGCTAGAGACGTACCACAGATTGTTAATGGCCTCTGCAACTCACACCCTTCGCCTTTGGTGTGGGCCGATCCTTGTCATTTCCAGGACATGTTCTCAAATTTGAGTTTCAATTGGTTAAATCCTATTTCTCCAAACAAGATTTCATTGACAAACTCGGTTCTTGGAATGCTTGCACCTCTTCAAGCGGTGTTGTATCAGGAAGATGCAGGATGTTGAAGATCCTGAACTTTAAGGTGTAAAGCAATGAAATTCTCGCCAAAACCATCCATATAAGTTCATATCAGCATCCACAAACTATAAACAATGTAGAAAGTGAAGAAACCATCGACACTTCAGCGTTCCGACATCGCCTCCAGGGCAGAGTCATTGGTGCTGATGGGCCGCAATCAATCTCAAGGTCATCTGGGCTCCAAAAAGAGTGACATCAAAAGATTAGCAAAGTTCAATCCTTGACCGTGCTCGCGCACCTGAAATGTTGAATCACTAGCCGCGCATTGAGGCGCCAATGCTGAGCTTTTGGAGAAATTGTCAGAGCAGGTGCCAGTGGAGGCGCAAAGAAATTTCGTCACAGAACACGCTTGAGGAAGTCTTGTAGAGGAACTCTTGTAGAAACGAAGAAAAGACGACTGTAGAAAAAGTGTGACAAGAAGACTTCAAGACTTCAGAGAATTTTCCAACTTTTTTGGGGGGGTTTGACCTTTAGCACGTCAGGTCCGCCTGGGAGACGTGTCCAAATGGGAGGAGGCGCCGCGTTGCCTCAAGGGACCGTTGTGACGGTCAAGTGTATGAAACAGTTGCTGTGTACACTCAGAACTTGCAAGACTTTTGGCACATCTACAGTTGAGCTAGATAGACAGACCTGATGTATGAATTAGGGTTGTGCTATGCTGCAGACACAATCTGCCAGGTTGGTCATGCAAAATCGCAGATCTACAGGTAGATCCTGTTTCCAATCTTAGCTGTGCAGGTTGAGTCTCTCCCCGACTGCGATTTGGTTGTCCACTGTGCGGGTGCTGTCAAGGCCAGACATGTCCTGAGCACATTCTTCTCAGATCTTCTGAGTCTCTACCTTTGAAGAATTCTGCCAGGATGGCGTGCTGCTCAAGTTGACAAAGGAAGATGTGAGAAAGGCTGTCGCACGCTGCAAAATGCATCCATGTTTCAGCACGAAGTTCGCTCCACGTTTCTGGCAGCGTGAAGACACTGCACGGCAGTGCACGGCAGGTGATCTATCCCAAGGTCCGTGGATCATTGCACCTCAGGCAGAAATTCCCAGCGATGGCAATTGGGATCAGAACATGTCGTTCATTGCCACCTTGGGTGTTCGGTGCAGGAAAAAGTATCCCAATGCGAAAAAGGCCAGCGGGCACAGGGCTTTCATTACACACTTTGAGCACGTGTTATTCTTTGTTTCATTTTTTGTTAAATTTATTTCATTTGTTTTTCCCCAGATAGCTGACAAGCTATAAGGGGTTCTTACTTCTCTATGGTAGGGGCTCGAATCGGCGCTTTTGTTTACCGCTGCTCTGCCGCTGCTCATGCTTGTCTCCCTTTGTCTTGCTTTTGTCTCCCCTTTATCTCCCCTTTAACTTCCCTTTGTCTCCTTTGTCTGCCCTTTGTCTCTTCTTTGTGACTTCTTTGTCTCCCTTGTGGCTCTGGATCGGCGCTTTGTTTGCCGCTGCTCTGCCGCTGCTCATGCTTGTCTCCCTTTGTCTTGCTTTTGTCTCCCCTTTATCTCCCCTTTAACTTCCCTTTGTCTCCTTTGTCTGCCCTTTGTCTCTTCTTTGTGACTTCTTTGTCTCCCTTGTGGCTCTGGATCGGCGCTTTGTTTGCCGCTGCTCTGCCGCTGCTCATGCTTGTCTCCCTTTGTCTTGCTTTTGTCTCCCCTTTATCTCCCCTTTAACTTCCCTTTGTCTCCTTTGTCTGCCCTTTGTCTCTTCTTTGTGACTTCTTTGTCTCCCTTGTGGCTCTGGATCGGCGCTTTGTTTGCCGCTGCTCTGCCGCTGCTCATGCTTGTCTCCCTTTGTCTTGCCTTTGTCTCTCCTTTGTTTCCCCTTTAAATCCCTTGTGGCTCTGGATCGGCGCTTTGTTTGCCGCTGCTCTGCCGCTGCTCATGCTTGTCTTCCTTCGTCTCCCCTTTGTATCTCCTTTGTCTCCTCTTTATCTCCCTTTTGTCTCCCCTTTGTCTTCTTTGTGGCTCTGGATCGGCGCTTTCTTTGCCGCTGCTCTGCCACTGCTCATGCTTGTCTTCTTTCGTCTCCCTTTTGTATCCCCTTTGCCTTTCCTTTGTCTCCCTTGTGGCTCTGGATCCGCGCTTTATTTGCCGCTCGCTGCTCATGCTTGTCTCCCTACCTAAGATGCGTAAAAATATGATTTAAAACAAACCACGTAATTTAAACAACAGGTTTATTGTATACACCCTGGAAATCCTTGTGTGCAATATACCCGCTATCTGGGGTCTATGCCGGTGTAATTTGTTTTATTTAGTTTGTCTAGCATTTTCGATTTCATTTTCAATGGTGTGATTTTTTGGATTTTGGACTTGGTGCTCAGCTGCAAAGCATCGCAGTTGGCCTTTTCCTCGAGCTCCGGCCTTTTCGGTGTACCTGGACAATCTACCTATGCTGCAGGTGGACTGGGACTGGGTTGAAGATGTGAAGAACTTCTGAGATTTCAAGATGTTTCTACAAGTTTCTTTGATTTTTCTGCACTCTTCAAAGTTTCAATGCAATAAACTTCCATGTGCATGCTGCGGGTTGGGCCGGTGTCTATGGAAGCATCGCCTTTCTGACCGTTTCATCAGGCAACACCTTCTTGGATGCGGTGATGCCATCCATCCAGTGGGGAGGCGCATCATGTTACGAAGCCATGCATAATGATTTACATGGCACGAAACCTGCGTCTAAGTCTGTCTAAGTACATTTCTTCACCAGAGACATCTTCGAACTCGGTGGACGGGCTTGAACACTTGAAGTGGAACATCCGATGAGTATCTCAGACAGGTTGGGGTGAGACTGGCATGGTGGAAGATTTGGGCATTGAGTCCTGTCCTCAATGATGAGCTATGCAATTCCGTCCTCTTAGCTTGGCTTAATTCACATATCGTCACAATCCTAACCATAGCTAACGAATTAGGTACACACGGAACCGTGATGGAATTGGGAAAGGGCTTTGTTCATGGAAGCATTTGCATCCCCTTCTTGTTCTCGAACGCAATGGAACTGGTCCAAGGCCACTTGCTGGAGAGCACTTCGTCCCTGTCAATGATGGCCTTGAATGTTTTGGTCGCATCCTTGACGCAGAGGCACTGGGAAGTTGAACATCGTCACGTCTGTGATTTTTCTGTGACTTTTTAAAAACTCTGAAAGTAGCAGGGTGGCGACCAGAGAAAGGCTCCTTCAATGAGAATTGCATTTGTCAGGAGCGGGCAGTGCCATTGGCTGTCTTGGACGTGTAGCTTGGACTTGAGAGTCTTGCAGCCTTGTCCTTCCAGACTGCCGTGTTGACCCAAGGCATTGGCCAGTCTTCCGGCAGCAGAAAAATGTCTTTGGACCAGATGATGGACTGCTTGCCACCATCGAGGCCAGATCTTCGTTTGGCAGAGAGCAGTTTTGTTTTTTTCATTTTTTTCGATCTGAAAAACATGTGATTTTTGCATTCTTTGAAGGTGGATATTCCTCAACCCAGTCGGGATCAGCTGAAGCAGGCTGGAAATTTCTCACAACTGGAACAAGGAATTTTGAATTCTTTTATTGCATTCTTGTTCATCATTATTTATTTTTTTTTTAATTCTTGTCTATTTACATGAGTAGTTCACTATTTGTTTTCGTACAAAAACAGAGTTCCCTTGGTGGTGCTTTGATCGCACCCTGAGGTGTGGACCTTGGGCCCAGCTGGCAGCCGTCATCGTGGCAGTCGCCAGAGTCTGGAGATCTGCCAGCAGCACATGGTCAGCGGCATCCCAGTGCCTTGGCAAAGCTGTAGGAAGTCTAAGGCGAAATCATGGGAATGTGTCCATGCTATGCCAGTGCCACATTATCTATGATCATATAGGATATTTTGGGGACAACAAAAGACAACAGTAGAGAATGCAATGTTAAAAAAACAAGTAATCACAAGAATCACAGGTAATCCCTATAATATCAATTTACATTTTTTAATTTGATGGTTAGTTGATATTGATGGGTGGTGTTTGGTCAATGGAGTGCACTGAGGTCCTGCCGGGCTCTGCCCTGGTCGCTTTGGCCCTGGAGGTGTCGTCACAGGTCTTGCAGACCGACACTGTCCAGCTACAGGAGATGAAACCGAGTCCAAAATGACTAGAAAAAGGAAAACTAAGGCACCAAAATTAAGACGATTCATGAAGATATGTCATTTTGTCGAAATTTGTGAAACTGAAAGATCCAAGAAAGACTGCAAAGATACTGCAAAGACTTAACAGTTTGTTTTCTTTGTTGTCATTATTTGCATCTCAAGGTTTTTTAATTCAGACCAGACAGAGGCCCTATGTTTTTGTGATATTTCTCGTTCGAGCATCCTGAGTGAATCTCGCTGGCGAGGATGTCAAATTCATCATGCCTTTGGAACTCCAGAGTGTGCGTCAGCTCACGCTCACAGTCACGAAGAGTGCTTCAGGCGGCCACTTACCTTCGAAACAGAGTTCGTTCTCGCCTCCTTTCAGATGTTGGAAGATGTTGGAAGGATCATAAGGTGTGAAGAATTACTGTATCATTCTGATTGGTAGGTGAACACCTTGCCAACACCTTGTGGTTTCCGAATTCGAAACCCGAAGTACTGTGAAAACCATGCACCGTGCAGGTGGTGCTCTGCGATTCACCAGCCGGGCTGATGGCAGTGAAGCCGCGTGGCAGAGATTGCCAATGTTTGTCAAGGGCCACTGGGTGAGCTGGGCCCTACTGCTGTACCCTAGGGAATGCAGAAAATGACATGCATCGAAAAAAAATCCTGAAGCACAAAAACACGACACGTCAACCGCCCAGGACTCCAAAGAAGCGGTGCATTGCACTGCGAACTTCACATCAGCAGATGTCGTGCAGCGCCCGAGGATACAGGCAGCCGTGGCAATTTCCGCACCAGATTTGTTGGAAGATTTCCCCTGTTGATGCTTTGGACTACGTGCCTTTGACAACATTCACAGTGTCATGGCTTGTTTCTGGACTTACTGCTTGATGTTTGGTAAGTTTGAAGAGTGTCCAAATGCCATTTGCTTGCGGCAAAACCTGGCTTGCTGTCAGGGGGGACTGACACCAGTGGAGCACATTTATGCGACCTGGCTTTGAAAATGCTTGTATTCTTACTGTATCTTTAAGAAAAATAAATAGTGTATTAATTCCGGCTTTTACAGTATATACAGCGCTGCTGAGACTCCAGTTTTGCAGTGCTTCCCAAGGACCAATTTGCTGCGGCAGGGTACTTTTATGGACCAGATTTCCAAGGCAAGGTCTGGGGGGGTGCACTCGTCCAATGAAGTCTGACAGCACTGAGCATGGCACCTGCGACGAAAGTTCTTGAGCGCGAGCACGTTGATGAAATTTTTCTTCCTCTTCAGCCATTCTGGCTCAATTCAACACTGAGAAACCCTGAGGACTCTGCCTCTTTTTTGCAGGGGGATCTGTCAAATATGGTCCTTCCTGGTTTGCGATCATGGTCCGCTGCGTTACTGGCCAGTGCAATACTTTCAGCCCAGGCGCAGATCATGAGCGTAGACTTGGGGCATGAGTTCTTCAAGGTGGCGCTGATGCGGCAGGGAATGCCGTTGGAAATTGTCCTCAATTCCCACTCCAAACGAAAGACCACCACAGCCGTGTCTTTCTTTGAACAAAGCAGAGTATTCGGAGATGATGCCCTTGCCCACATCAGCAAGGCCCCAACCAAGGTGCCAACATTTTTCCACTCCTTGTTGGGCCAGAACTTTACCTCAGAGGCTGATGTGCAGAATGGTGGCCCCTGGTGGAAGAAATTTGGTCTCAGCGATCTCTTCTACAAGTTTGACCTTGGATATGACGCAGAGCGTGGTGTCCCAACCTTCAAGGTGGGAGACTCTGAGACTCAGCTCCTCCAGGGTGAAGAAGTCCTTGCAAGCATTTTGTCCTTCGCAAAGCAGATGTCAGAAGACTCTGCAGATGGCAAGGCAGTGCGTGAATTGGTGGTCACGGTGCCATCGGATGCGACATTGAGACAGAGACAAGCCATTGTTTCGGCTGGGGAGGTTTCTGGGAGGCGGGGACAAGCCATTGTTTCGGCTGGAGAGATTGCTGGATGTCGGGTTCTCACCCTGGTGCATGAAACATCTGCCTTCGCTGTGCAGCGGGCAGTTGATGTGACCCCAGACAAGGGGGCTAGTGACATTCACCTTTTCTACAATCTCGGTTCCAGAAAAGCTGAGGTCTCAATTGTGAGGTTTGAAAGCCGCAGTGCAGGCATGGTGGCCGGAAAAATGGCTCCAGTGCTGACTGTGCTTGGGAGCGCCATCGACTACAGCATTGGAGGCCACTTGATGGATCTTCGAATTGCAGAAGCGATGCTGAAGAAGTTCCAGGAGAAGTTTCCCAAGTTCAAAGATGGTGTGGTTGGGAACTCTCGGGCACTCCGGAAGATCCTGTCACAGGCACAGAAGACCAAGTCAGTTCTGAGTTCCAACAAGGTGGCACCCTTCAATGTTGAGTCCCTCTACGAGGACACTGACTTCCAAACCACACTTTCTCGTGAAGACTTCGAAAGCATGTGCCAGGACATGTTTGACGCACTGTCTAGACCCATTGAAAAAGCATTGTCCAATGCAAATGTGACCATGGCAGATGTGAAGTTTGTTGAGGTAGTTGGTGGAGCATGGCGAGTGCCAAAGGTGCAACAAATCCTCTCCAGTCATTTCAAATCTGGAGATTCGAACAGTCTTCCTCTTGGACAGCACTTGAATGGTGAGGAGGCTGCTGCCATGGGCGCTGCACTCGTGGCTGCCAACTCCAGCAGTTCCTTCAGAGTGAAGAAGATTTTCTTCTCAGACATCAGTGCACATGAGTACGCAGTACAGGTCACAGCACTTGATGGTTCCTGGGAGAAGAACTTCACCGTTTTGTACCCCACAGGGAGTTCTTTGGGCTCCAAGAAGAAGTTGTCTTTCTCAATGGAGGAAGACTTCAAGGTAAAGGTCTTTGAGGATTCCATCCTCGTCTCAGAGTACAGCGTCACAGGCCTTCAAGAGCTGCTGGAGAACAAGTGGAAATCGTACAATACCACTGGTGCCCCCAAAATCAGCGTGTCAGTGCCTTTGGAGACCAGTGGAATCGTGGAAGTAAAGCAGCCAATGGCTACCATTGAGGAGTTGTACTGGGTCAATGTGACAAAAGAGAAACCCAAAGTCAATGCTTCAAAACAGAAGAATGCGAGTGAAAGCAATGCCAGTGAGGCAAGCAATGAAACAGAGGAGAAATCTGAGAAAGAAGAGAAACCCGAGGAGAAAACAGAGGAAAGCAATGACAGCAATGCTACTGAGGAGCCAGAAGTCGTTCTGAAACAGAAGAAAAAGAAGCATGAAAAGAAATTGACCGTGAAGAGGCTGGACTATTTGCCCAAGCCTTTGACCGATGAAAAGATCGAGGAACTTCAAAAGCGGCTTAAAGCGCTGAAGGAGCAAGAAGAGGAGGCAGCTGCTGAGGCTGGTCTCAGAAATGAGCTTGAAGCATACATCTATGGCAGTCGCGACAAGATGGAACGAGATGACATTGTGCAAGTATCCACAGAGCAGCAACGTGAAGAAATCACTAAACTCTGCACAGAGTTTGAGGAGTGGGTGCACGAGGCTGGCCATCATCCCAAAAGTGAATTCGAAGGCAAGCTCAAGACACTGCAGGACTTGTTGAGCCCCATGGAGGAACGTGCCCTAGAGTTGGAAGCCAGAGCAGATCTCCCAGATACAGTGACAGAGGAGATTGACGCCATCAAGGAGATGAAAAAACAAGTCTTGAAGAACATGACATGGGTGAGCTCCAACAAGACAGATGCAGCCACAGAAAAGCTGGCTGAATTTGAGTCTTGGTGGGAGAAAAAACAGCAGCAGCAGAAGAAGCTTCCTCTTCATGAAGCTCCAGCATACACCAAGCAGGAGGTTTTGGGTCAGATCTCCAAGGTAAAGAAAGAATGGGAGAAGCTGAAAAAGATCAAGAAACCCAAAGAGCCGAAAGAGCCCAAAGCCAAGAAGGAGAAGAACGCTAGCAAATCTGAGAAATCCGAGAAAGAGGAGTCAATTCCAACAGATGTTGATGCGTTGGAACGAGAGTTGAGTGAAATCTCCGTGAAGAAGATGAATGCTGTAGAGAAGGAAGACTTCGATGCAGCTCATGCGTTGAAACAACGGGAGCAGCTCCTCTCAGAGCAGCTGAAAAAGCTGAAGGCTGACGATGGTGAGTTGTGATCCGTTGAATCGAAACGAAAAAAGTGTGCACAACGAAGAGCTAAAGAGTGGAACTGTGCTTTTGTTTCTGTGCTTTTCTCTCTCTATCTCTTTATACTCTTCCTATAGTCTTCTAGTCTCTTCTTCTCTTCTCTTCTCTCTTTCTTTTTTTACTTTCTCTTCTCTATTCTCTTCTTCTCTATTCCGTTCTTCTCTCTTGTTCCTCTCTATGTCTTATCTTCTCCGTTTCTCTCTCTCTCTGTGTCTTCTTTTTGTGGTGCAGCTTGTGCTTTGAATGCTCAGGCCACAGTTTTGCTTTGGGCAGCGATACTGCAGTCTGCTCCATGCCGCAAAGCAGCATGGTCATGCGAGGTGCTGCCAGAGGGTAGAGATGATTTTGTGTGTTGAGTTATTGTGAAGGCAGATTTTCCTCATTTTTCTTCCTTGCAGCTTAAGCTCAGCTCATTACTTCAAATTCTTTTGCCACAGTTCTTACCTCTTGATCCTCTTGCTTTCATCGCATCCAAATTGCAGAGCTGGCGGAATTCCAGGGGGCTGAAATTGAACAAATAACAGCAATTGCATTTTTGTAGAAAGAAATCCGATTCCATGTATGACATACCCAGGTTAGTGCCCACCCACCGTGGTTAAGACTCTGTATGGCCACTGTATGGTTTCAAAGCAAGTCCATTTTGAACGTCATCACGGCACAACCCCACCACCCAGAACCATGTTTATAGAGATGTTACACCATTGCTTGTATGCAGATGATTCCTGGGAATGATAAAGTTTAGTTTAGTGCGAAAGAAACAGGCAAGTGAGAAAGTCATCGCTAGAGTTTGTTTGTGAATCTGCCCTGTGACTGGCAGATTTGGCATTGGATCCAGCACATTTGGATGTGGCGCTGCAATTGGCATCCTTGATTCATCCCTTGGGAATGCGAGGCCAAGCAGGGAATTGCATTGCAAAACTGTCCATTTGTTTTCAGCAATTCATTCTTTGAACTTGGTGACTTTGAAAGTGAAACAAACAGAACTATCATCTAAACCTTCTTTAAACTTAAACACTTCAATTATAAACATAAACTTTCTTTAAGCAGTTCTATTTGTGGCTCCGACAAAGTCTGGAATTTTCATTGGAACAAGGTGCTCCTCAGTCCATCCGCCGCCTCAGCGCCAAGGCTTGTCTTTTTCCAGAAACCCAAACCGCGAAAGAAAGCAAACAGAAACAGAGATTTATCATATTTCATTGGTATTTCAATATATTTCATGATGAATGTTTGAACTCAAACTGCCTGTCGTGTGTCTTGTTGGTTGCCTGGGGATGCTGGGATTGCCTTGAGGTGGGTTCGAAGCTTACCAGCTCTGAGGGACGTTTTCAGAGAGGCCGAAGAGAACCATGGTAGACGAAAACAGTCCAAAGACACTTCCAAAGCTTCAATCTTTAGACATCTTCAGACTGTTTCAATTACTTCTCTTACTAAAGATGACAAAAGTTTTGCAAAAACAAAGCCTTGACAGGATACCGAGCACATGCTTGTGGTTTGAAGTGGAAATACCAAGTGAGAGCAGTCGTGCCACATGCAGTGTCTACATTTCTGTTTTGCTCACATTGGAGGTGAGGAGAGTGTTGACGATGGATCCTCAGCCGTCACAGTGAGGATAACATTTGGCCGAGGAACTTTCACTGATAGCAGGGCCAATGCAAGTTGCAAACGAGGTCAGAATTTTCAACGAAGAGCAGTTGGTGTGCAACGTTGAAGGCGCTCTTTGCATGTTGAATCAAGGTATAGAAAAAAAGGTATAGAAGGCAATCTTGATTAGAAGAAACCATACTGAACAGTATTGTCTAAGTATCCCCGTCTTTAGTATGATAATATACGAATAGTCAGTGAATTCTTGCTTAGAATATTCTCTCAGCATGAAACATAGTCCAAGTGAATCTGTGAAGGTCTGACTTTGGCCACGATGCACGCTGGAGTTCCACTGAAAAACAATCGCGTCGTTTGGGAGGACTGCGACAGTTTCAGTCTGCTGCTGGCATTCTATACTGTTGAAACAATCTCTGATCACTAAAAACACCAACATATCACACCTGTTCAGATCATACGATCTCTTCATATCTCAAAGTATCCAGTTCAGACATCTCGCACTGTTCATCCAGGAGACAGCACAAGCCCGAAGATCTTGCTGGAGAGTAGCACCCTGGCAGAGTCATCCTTTGGTCTGTGAGAATTCCTTTACCAAAATTGGGAATCAGCGAAGGGAATTCTCACAGACCAAAGTTGGAAAGGAGGTTAAGAAATTCCCTTCCAGGTTGGAAGCGCGAAGTTTTTTAGCCATGCTGCCAGGTTGGAGAGGAGGTTAAGAAACTTTCTTTGCCAGAAGTCACTGCTTCTTGGCAGCATGGGAGTGATTGTGCCGCTCAAACGAAACACAAAATCACCCGTCAAGAAGGTGGAGATTTCAAAACCATTTGCTTTCGCAAAGTCTTTGTTTTTCTTTGACTCGTCGCTCTAGTCACTTTTGTTGGAGGAGAAAGAAGAGGAACCCCATGAAGCGGTTGCGATAGCCGTGAAGGCCGACAGTGTGGAGGATGTGAAGCTTGGACATCGACGGGAAGATTATTGGGTAGATCATCTGATGATGAGCACAGTGGACACTTCAATGTTTGGTTTTAGCCTTCCTGCCTTAGCTAGGGAAACAGGCACAGACCAATGGCAGCAGAAGTTGGCCATGAACGCACAAGTAGAATGTAGAACCATGCAAAGTTGACGAAGGCCTTGACTAGGACATTGTGCAAGTAAATTTGCACATAGTTTTTGTGTCAATGGCTATGTTTGAATGGTTTCCCCGTCGAATGGTGCTAAGGAAACGCTATCAGGATGAGGTGCGCAGCCTTGCGGCCAAATGCCGTTGCTGGGTACTTTGTTTGCTGGGAGAAGGCCTGGGCTTCGTGGGGATGGGTCTGTGGGGATGGGTCCAGATGAGTCTGGATGGGTCTGGATGGGTCTTGGTGCTGCTGTGGATGCAGGTTGCACCTTCGCAGAAGCTGCTGCGGAGGCTGCTGTTGAGGCTGGGGGAGAACACTTGGGCACAGGATAGCTGGATATGCAGCTGCTGCATGGGCCCTGGGGAGAATATTGAGGAAGGCCTTTTTTCATTTTTAAATTCTGGAGACTCAGTGAAATCGACTGAAGAAAGTGGAGTTTTTTTCATTCTTAAAATCTGGTGGGGACGAAGGCGACAAAACAGACTCCCTGTGATGAGTTTGACTCCGCCAGGTTGGTGCCATGGCCGTCTTGGGAACGGCACAGCAGTTCAAAGAACTTTCTCTGGAGCTTGGAATGGATGCGACAGCCCAATCCCAAGAGAGTTGAGACTGCGTTGCGAGAGGGCTCCCATTTTTATCTCTGCACTGAAATCTGTTTTCAAAGGTTTGCAGTTTGCACACGCGAAATAATTTTCTTACATCTCTCCTAGCTTTGATCAAGATCGGCTCATTCTTGAAAGTGACAACAAGGAAATGTTTTTTTGTGTACTGATTTGCAATCCATCCCTTCTTGATTTGCAATGGTGTGTTTCAGTTGCTTCTTTTGCTGCCCACCGAGTCCACACTGCGAATTGTTGAAGAAGATGGCCCACTCCTAAGTGCCAAGAACAGCTGAAAGTAGGGGTGGAGCATGTGGGGACATGTGAGGACTGTTTCATGGATGTTGGGGATCGCAACAAAATCACTAGCCACAAAATCTTATTGAGACTTTGTGTTTTGCCGCACTTTGCTACCAAAGTTTCTGATCAGAGTGGGATGACAACTCTGTAGCTTTGCCTCTCAAGGTCAATTGAAGCTGCTCCAGCACAAGGTGGTGGCAGTTGACAAACCTGAACAACATGAAGCTTCTAGGCGAGGCCCTCTTTGAGTACTCTTTGAGCCTTTGAGCTGTCAGTTTCCTGTTCGAAAGTCCCAGAATCACCTCCGAATGAGTTGCATAATGTGGTTTCAGAGTTCTGATTCGTCTCAACGATTCTCATTTCTCTCGCCAGTTTATGCTCTCTTTACGTCCTGTTTGCTATTTCGGCACTCCTTGCGTTTATCTTCGTTTTCCTTTGCGAAAGGTTTGAACCGTATGTGGTGGAGATAGACTCCTCGAAAGCTTCGAAAGGAGCCCAGCACCTCCCTCAGGGCAAGACACACAACGAATCTGTCATGGCACTGAAGAATATCATAGAGAGTCTGGACAAAGAGCAAGCTATTTGTAGAATGCTATGGAGAATTTATAGTAAATTAATGTAAATTACCAAATTCGAAAATGCTTTCAGTAAATGACCAGTAGTAAATTAGTTGTTTCGCTTTACAAAGAATTCTCAGAGTCTCAAAGCTTGTTACGTCCAGGAAATGCTTTGAGAACTGATGGGTCTTTTGCAGGTGCCGGCGCTGTCAACGACGTGCTCCTCAGAAAGGAGAAGTTGAGATTCACAGCTCCTTGTGGGCTTTGAACTTCCGCTGCTCGGCGCCAGAGTCACCCAGAGTCCGGAACCCTCAGGTGTAAGGCAACATGTCGGGGAGCTGTGGCCACGGACTGCACTTCGAAGCACTTGAGATTTTTTGGGTTTAGGTTGTGGTGGAATTGTTTGACACAGGGCTCCATAAACACGACTTTTCAATCTTTTCATTCTTCCTTGGCATTTTGTGTGTTTGAGAACTTTGTCAAAGGTGATGTGCTTGTGGCAGTGGGTGCTATCTCTGCGAATGTGGGTGGTACTTCTTTGGGCCTTGGCGGCGAATGCTACGGCAAGGTGACTGCCATAGGCAAGGGATTGCCTTGCTGTCAAAGCAAAGTGTGAACAGTCTGTGCAGAGGACAGTTTTTGCCAGCAGAAATGTTGATTTGATCAAAAGAGATCAAAAGTGTGTTGCATTTGATTCCTACGCATCGCGAAAGCCTATGCAATGCATCAAATGCTGCTCTCGACAGGTGAAGGTGTGACTGACGTGGCCGTCGGGGATGTTGTCATTGCAACACCACCAGATGGCATGGGTTTCTTGCTTGTTAGATGACATTGATTTTATAAACACATATTATGAATCATTATGCATTAGATTCAGTTCATAGATCCAAGAATTCGAACAAACCAATGCAAAGGATGGCTTGGATTCAGCTGAGGATCCTATTTGGTCACAGATGCCCGCGTGGTGACCAAAGCACCCGAAAGCATGAGTCCAGAAGAGGCAGTTGCAGGCGCACGAAGCGCACGAAAGATACAACCCTAAGCTGCAGTATCCTTTTGTTGTGTTCAAAGTGACTCTGACTTCAAGTGATCTCACTAGGCACTTGCGCTTATGCTACAGCATGGCTGGCATTGCACTGGATGGCAAGAATCCGTGCTGGAGAGCGCGCTGGAAGCCAAGATCATGGCTTGCATTTTCAAAGGCTTTTGTAAAAGTTGCAAGTTAGAGCTTGGTTCGACTAAAGGTTTGCTTCAATAAAAATGGCTAAGGGCATGCTTCAATTGTCTGCTCCAATGCTTTAAGGGATACTAAGGACTTGCGTTGAACTGTACCACTGGGGTGCACTTGGTTGCCCTTCGTACCACTATGGCCATGTGCAAAGTGAGATCTTTGGCTCCCAAGGTCCTGATCCACAGCGCTGCTGGTGGTGTGGGCCTGGCTGCCGTGCATCTTTGCAAAAAGGCACCGATTTTGGAGTTTGGGGCTCCTTGCGAGAGAGGATGAAGATGGAGAGGATGGTTGTTGGTTAGTTGTGCATGTTTGGTGATCCAAAAATTGATGTGTTCTGGCTGGTATGGTGTGGCTATCCTCCAATTCAAACGGCTAGTTTTGGATGAGCTCATAGTGTTGGGCAGCTTTGGTCCAGGCTGGCTGCGAGGTGTACGCCACCGCTTCGACTGAGGAGATTGGCTTCTGAGAATCGCGACATAGTAAAGCCGTCTCTATGCAACAGACCCAGGGAGAGATGAGATGCGTTTGACACCATTTGCTCCGGCACCAATGATTGAGCCAGGCATGTCATGAACCACAACTAAAAAAGAGAAACCTCGATGTAAAATGGGCCCCTGACCATGATCTTCAGGTCAGTCAACTACAACCTCCAAGGGTCGCAGATAGGTGAATCACAGCATGTCTGTAGATGTTACATTTTTGAACACTACCATGTTAACATACAAACAGGCGACTAACAGAACGATGCAAGCAGCAAACTAGACATCTTTTGTCGCAGGTTGTCGCCGGATCGGTGACAACCCACCCCTTTACAAATTGGATGTTATGCCAGGGATTGTATTCAACCCGGCATCTCCTCAGGGTGGGTCGTGTAAACAAGGGAGGGCTTAGAAGGCATACAAGGTGCTAGCCTACAAAACTTGAGCCAAGCACCAGTGAACATGTTAACCTTCTATTCTAGCGAATTCCCAAGTTAACATACAAACAGGCGACTAACAGAACGATGCAAGCAGCAAACTAGACATCTTTTGTCGCAGGTTGTCGCCGGATCGGTGACAACCCACCCCTTTACAAATTGGATGTTATGCCAGGGATTGTATTCAACCCGGCATCTCCTCCAGTCTAGCTGCTAGGTTAATTAGTGGCATTAGAAAGAAAACAGGGGGTGAACAAGTGGAACACTCATCACGAGCCTTGTGTCGCCCCTTTGCACTGCGAACCGACTTGAGTCGCATGGCATCTGGCCGCTGTGGAGCACAGCCAAGATGCGTCAAAAGAAAATGATTCGAGCACTGTACACGCACAAAAGACAGACCGGCGGGCTATGCACAGTGGCTCAGTCATCATAGCTTGAAGTCGATGTCCCTGGCATCATCAAGCCTCCCATGAAGGAAGGCATACAGCACCACTTCGTGGTTGGCTTGAATCCCCGAGGACCTCGGTACATGCATCCTCACATCTGTCTGGCTCTCCAGGCGGCCCACTCTTCTTCCGTATAGTATGGCTTCCACCCTCCCCAGCTTTCCTCTTCATTCTCAGCTTGCTGATTGGCATAGGTCTGCGCGGGGGGGGTTGGTTCAGCCGGACCGGCCGAAGCGGCCTTCACTGGAGTCTTGGGCTGAGGAGTGCCAGCCTTGTTGGGAGTGACTGGCTGCGCTGATCCCTGAGCACCGGAGGTATTGAGATGGTCCCCAAAGGACCTTCGGGAACTGGTTGTGGTGCCTCTCACCCAGCTCTTTTCTCTCTTCCTCTGTGCTTTCTTTGCGTTCTTTTCCTTCAAGAACCCAGGGCGCAGCTTCGTCTTGCCTTGCTCTTCTCCCCCTCCCCAGGATCTGGGGAGGTCATCCATGGTGACTCCTGGCATCCTCGCGAGACTCGCGTGGTGCCTTGCCGCACGGTCTCGGGTTTTCTGGAGGTACTGAGCTTCCTTATAGCTGAATCCGGCACGGATGTCAGCCTGGAACTTCCCCTCGTGAGGCCTGAATTCCAGTTGCTCCAGTCGGAGCGACTGGAGCTTCTGGCAGCACCGCTTCCAAAGCTGCGAGCGCAACTCCTTCTTCAGCTCAGGGGGAGCCTTGATGAAGGCTTCCATATTGGCCTTGGTGCTGCGGAGGAGCTCCGCATCCTCTTCCTTCTCGGCAGGAGTGCGATCATCGTTCTCGTCATCAATGCCCTCGCCCCAGTCAATCTCCTCCTCATTGAAGCCGTGGTTTGCACTGGCTGGCGGGGCCGGATCGGCCTTCCTCTTGCTCTGCTTCCCTTGATCAGTTGGGCCATCCTGATGAGCCTGACTCGCTGGAGCAGCGACCTTCTCCTCCGTGGGTGCTTCTGGCGTCGTTGTCGATGCAGCACTTCTGCTTTCGTAGGTGGATGCTTTCGGTGGGCTCCGGTGTCCAGGCGGGGCGGGTGGTGATGGCTTTGGCTTCAAGAACGACTCTCCACCAGCCGGAGCGGCTTTGGTAGGTGGTACATCTGTTGGTCCAAATGCTCTTGGTCCTCCCATTGGTTCTGGTAACCCTGATCCTTTAGGCTTCGTTGGCAGCAAAGGCGGAGGTGCTTTTTGTGCCGATACCATCGGATCGATGGGTTTGTCAAGCCATTCTTTCGCCGTCGGATGGATCTGGTAGCCGGGTCCCTGGGGAACAAGCTGAGCTGCTCTGAACTCTTAGCTGGGTCCCTGGGAACCAAGCTGAGCTGCTCTGAACTCTTCGGACATGGGATAGCTTTCCGCAGGTTGTGCAATGGCCGGAACCTTGGCCCGTTTGAACAACATCTGCAGAGCTGCCCATCCGGAGCGGATGGCTGCATCTTCACGGGCGGCCTCTTCAATGTCGTCCTCATTCCAAGGCTCTTCGAAGATGTATCCCGAGTCTTCAGTCACCCATGAATCTGAGTCGTCATCCACGGTGACGTGGACGAAACTCTCCCCGTCCGGCGGATCGGCAGGTACCTCCCAACGTCCTTCAGGAACATCTTGCCATGAAGCGTTCGGTTCAACCCATGACTGCTCTGGTGGGTTGCTCGCATCTTCACGGGCGACCTCTTCAATGTCGTCCTCATTCCAAGGCTCTTCGAAGATGTATCCCGAGTCTTCAGTCACCCATGAATCTGAGTCGGCATCCACGGTGACGTGGACGAAACTCTCCCCGTCCGGCGGATCGGCAGGTACCTCCCAACGTCCTTCAGGAACATCTTGCCATGAAGCGTTCGGTTCAACCCATGACTGCTCTGGCGGATTGCTCCATGAGCCTGCCATGCTATCGTCCTCGGCAGTGTGATGCACCCATGAGCCGGACATGCTCGCCGTTTCCTCTGGTGGTGGTGCCTCCGGAGTAGTTCCCTGCAAGTTCCCAACCGTCTCATCGCCCAAGGGGGGTTTTGGCCTCCGAAGGTCGTCAACTTGACCTCCTCCTCCATAAGGTTGAGCAGGGCGTGCCCTCTTGAAGGCTGGCACTGAGATAGGACGGGCAGGTTCAGGCCGACGGTATCCTCCTGGGGCAGCTTCATCCTTTGGGCTTGCTGCCTTCGTAGTCGGTGGTGACTTGAACACCGGACCGGTGGTTCCCATC
>VSDK01024768.1:0-41973 GCA_009767595.1 Symbiodinium kawagutii
GATGTTCTGGATGTCCTCGACCAAGTTGATCCACGCATCGTCACCTTTCATCAGGTCGTCTTCCTCGAAGGTGATCTGTCGTGGTAGTCGTCGAGCTTCGATTGGGTGTCTTTCTTCGTTCTTGAATGAGACACTTCCTGTGGAAAGAAGTGCCAAAAGCTGTTTGCTGTGCATCGGCTTGGTGAGTGCATCAGCCACCATGGACTGAGTTGGGACCAAAATGATCCACCGAAGTCTTCCTGCAATTCTTGCCTCTCGATGAGCCATGATGTAGATTCTCTGACTCTTATCCTGAGGCAAGGATGTCATCCCTGTTGTCAATGAATAGAAGTCCCTGCAATCCGTGTAGGCATCCACGGGAAGAAAAGGAACTCCTTGTTCTTGCAATGCTGCAAGTCGTTGCAGCGTAGGTTTCCGTTCAGGTAAGAGTAGTTCAGCAACTCGTAGAGACACCAATGTTGAAGTCTCCAGGGCTGAAATGGCTGCCAAGGTCTCTGAGTGACTTGTTGAATACGACACTCTCTTGGCTTTGGCTCCGTGAGAGAAGAGGATGTGTGCTTTTCCCCCAAAACAATCCTCTGCCACGTTGTCACCTGAAATGGTGTGGATGTCTCGATGAAGATCCAAATGATCTGGAGCCAGCAGAATCATCACTCCTTCCTGACTATAGTTTCGATCTTTGGCTGCACTGGCTGCATCGTGAACTGCCATCAACTTCCACTTCACATTCTTGGGGAAGTGCAGGTAGATGATGCCAATGCCTTCGTACTGCTTCTGCTTGGCCTTGCGGACAATGGCATTTGCCAGTTGAAGGTCTTGAACTGTCGCTCTTGTCACTCTCGATTGTAGTACTCCCACATCTGCCACAAGATCCAACCTGGTGGCAGTCAACCAAAGTAGACCTCCCAAGGCACTGCGGAATTGAGTCGTCTCCGCAGGTGTCAAAGGTCGTGCCGGGTCCTTGTCGTTCTCGATGTGCTGCACTTTCAGGGAGTCTGTGAACTCCTGCTGATCCACCTTGTAGCCATTCGGGAGCTTGCTGTAGCGGCATCCACAATGGTTAAATGGGGGCCGCTGGATGGTAATCTTGCCAAACTTCTCCGTGAGAAATTTGTGTTGTTTGGCCAAGAACTCTTCACTGGTAGCAACTGCTAGGTCATCTACATGTGTTGTGACCACAGCTGTCAGGTTGCCCGAAGCATCTTTCCAGTGGTAGAGGTTCTCGTCCAGGAGCGATTGACAACCACCGGTTTCTTCCAGGGTTTGATGTAGGCAAAGTTGCCAGGCCAGCGGTGCATCATTCAAACCATAGGCAGGCTTCAGGCATTCCAGACCGAAGTAGCCAAAGTCCCCTTCATCCACCAAGAATGTAGGATCATGTAGTCCAAGATGACGCCAAACATTTGGTGGTGGAATGATGACCACGCGTCGAACTGGACTGCTGATGCCCTTGGCTTGTAAAACCTGTCTGACCTTTTCAAAACTGAATCCTTTCAGGAATGCGCCAGACACATCTAATGATGCCAGAACGTAGTCGTGGGTAGCGGCAATGGAAAGCAGAAGTCGTTGAGAAAGTCTTGTTGCCGTGGTTGAACGTGTTGGAAGTTCTTGTTTCTGAGGATCTAAGAAACCTCTGGCACACAATCTCGACTTTGCCTTGAGCTTTCCATTCGGTAGCCGCTTGTACTTCCTGACCCAGGTTGCGTCCACCAGCACCACCGTGTCGGGTAAGTCGGCCAGCTTCACCTTCTTGAAAACCTTCTCGTCAAAGAACTGCTTGATCTCTGCCTGGTCACTGCTTTCGAAATCAGACCAGTGTTGTAGAACTTGTTCTTCGGTCAAGGTGTCTGTCTGTTCATCCACTCGATAGCACTGACCGTCACGAAGGTCCACATCAAAGTGAACTTCAGCTCTTCCATGTTGATGAAACAGGTAGCGATGTGGTTGCATTGATGATCTGTTTCGATTGACCTTTCGAGTCCATCTGAAGTCCGTCTCGAACCAGATGCTATGAGGTTCAGTCAAAATTTTCCGTGGTCTTTGAAGCATCCACCAAAGCGAGCGAAGATGTAGAAGTTCTGAATCTTGCCACTCAATGCGTTGTCGCTTCTTCTCTGGTGCTAAGACCACAGTTCGGCTGTCAGGTCCTTTTCGTTTGTGATCCAAGTCATCTGGTGGTAGTGAGGAAGGTTGTGAAGCGGTTTCCATGCTCACATCACTCACCGCTGAACCTGGACCATCCACTGCCGAAGTTGGTTTGACTCGTCGTGTCATCTTGACTGGTACTGCTCCATCTTCTGTCTGGTAGGTCACATAGCCGTAGAAGTAGAGATGACACAGCTTATCCACATTCAAGTTGATCAACTCCTTGATGTGAATGTGTGCATCACTGTTGTGTTCTGTCACGGCTATTCCCAATTCTCCTTCAGGCCAAGTAATCAGTGTTCCTCTGGAGAACTTAGGAACTGCAATGGTCTTCATGCCCTTGCCATATTTGATGCCATGGAAGGAGAACTTCTCGTAGTAGTAGTCCAAGAACAGCTTGGCGTCTTCCAACATCTTGTTGACAGTGGGGCTGTAGTCCTTCGGGAAGGTGACCATTTCCTTGACATCTGAGTCGTCTTTTAGGATCTGGCCCATAGTGAAAGGTCGAAAAGGTGTGCTGTTCTCCACCACTTGTTTCATGCGAGCCACTGCATCTTCTACCAGTTTCCTTGATGTTGTCGTAGAATCAGTCGAGTTGTTGTAGTAGATGAGGTAGCTCTCACGAAGCGGTCTGATGCGTCGAAGGCTCATAAGGTAGGGTTTGCCCTGATAATCAACCACAGCATTGCCAGCCTCCTCGTCTATCTTCAACACAACCGCTGGTCCTCTCCAACCATGTCCACCTCCATCTTCTCGATAGATCTCGATCTTGGTTGTTCCAGGCACCATATCTTCCAGTGGTAGTCGATGAGGTCGTGATCGATTGGCTCGTGCGATTCTGCTCTCTAGGATGGCTGCTTGGGCTGCTTGAAGTGAGATCTGCCTCAGTCGTAGTGACTTCTCAAAGGCAGATTCGTTGGGGTTCATGGTGTCTTCTCCATGTGCTTCTTCATCAGGATCTAAGAAACCTCGAGGAAGAACTCCAAACACCATCATCACTGGTGGGTAGCCGCCGACATTCATGGTTGTGTTCTGTGCCATTGCGGCTTCTGCTGCAAGTTCATCACCAGTGACTTCAATGCCCCAACGGCCAGCTTCTGCAGCGATCTTGTCCATGGTCAACTTGATCATGTCGACGTGGCGCTCCACCAGGCCAGTGGATGTTTTCTGTTGTCCTTGTGTTCCACTGGTGGTTCCTCCTGGTCGTCGAGCAATGCCAAGTCGCTGTAGTTCTTCTCCAGCAGCCACGGTCATCAGAGATGTTTCCTGATCAGAAACGAGAGTGCGCATAGGTCCAAAGTAGCGAATCCAGGCCTTCATCAAGGCCCCAAGGCTCCCAAGTCTCTGTAGTTCTTCTCCAGCAGCCACGGTCATCAGAGATGTTTCCTGATCAGAAACGAGAGTGCGCATAGGTCCAAAGTAGCGAATCCAGGCCTTCATCAAGGCCCCAAGGCTTTGCTTCAACTCTCGTCCCTCACAAGGAACTACCACTTTGTATCTGGTGGCATCATCGATGGCAATGAGATACCACACATCATTGTACTTGAAGAGGTCCACTTGCACGAGGTCGTTGAAGTGGTTGCTCAAGTTGGTGCCTTTATGTTGTGGTCGTCTTCCAGCTTGAGCATATTTCCTACAAATCATGCAAGTCGAAATGGAGTCGGCTGCATGTTTCCACACATCGTAGGGCATGCCACATCTGATCAGCACATTCTTGATGTCCTGGTACGGTGCATGCCACATACGTTCATGGAGTCCAAGGATCAGCTTCTTGAGAGTTGTCACGTCCTTGTCCACCAAGGTTGGTAGACGTTTGAAGATCCTCCTGAAGTCGTAAACGGGTTTGAGCGATCCTGGTTTGGACACCACTTCTCCGCCTGGTTGTTCTTCGTGTTCTGGAGGAGGTAGTGGTACAAGTTCACCTTCTGCTGCAGGAGCATCTTCTATCGGTAGAGCTTGTTCCTCGGTTCTCGCCGATGAAGATGAAGAGCTGCTGATGTCATGACCAAACACTGCAACAACCCAGTCATCTTCAATCTGTAGTGGTTGGCATTGTTGGCTTACACTCATCTCCCGAAGATCCTGCAATTGGTTGATGTTCCATTTGTCCACGTCGCCTCGAATCATGAGACGCAAGGGGGACTGCTCCAACGTCAAGTGTGGTGTAGGCAAAGGTGTAGACCATGGAAGCAGTGTTGCAAGAACACCGTCAACAACCATGTAGTCCTGCAATGCCTTCTTCATCCAACTCAATGCAATTGGGTCTTCCAACCAGTGCGAATGGTTGTGCTCCATCTTCTCCTTCTCGAAGGCTTCGAAGATGTCCACACTCTCAGCCAGGGCCTTCACCAGCACCATCTTGATGATTGACATCTGTTCGGTGTTGAAGGCGAAGTCAGGATGAATGGAGAGTCGCGATCGCATGACCTTCTCGTTCTTCAGGGCTTCTGCACGAAATCTGTTGAAGAGGTCATCCTGAGTTTGCTTCTCCTGTGCAATCTTTTTCTTCTCTTTTGGGTTCTCTCCTTCTGGCCATTTGCCATACCGGCATTCTCCTGGTTGGAAAGTGTGTTCCACATGTCGTGGAGCTGAGCGACCCAAGGAGCATCGCTGGCACTTGTAGTAGTTGGAGGAGTCCATTGCCATGTTCCGTTTTGTGATGGCATTCTTGATGTCCTTGATGATTGCTCTGCAGAAAGGTTCGGGATACACTGCAGCCAGAGTGGTGCGGTTCTTTCCTTGAACTGATCCTTGAAGCCAACCATGTCGACGACCCAAGTGACCATTGCATCTTTGAATGCAGTGACGTAGTCCCATGTTGCTCTGCAATCCTGTGGGTTTCAAAATGGGATTGTTCCGCTCATCCTGGGCCTTGAAGCGACATTGATCGGTTCGTTGAACTTCCCCAGGATTCTGTTGAAGGTGCTCCCAGGAAGCCGCACTCCATGGTTGTTCAAGGATGTAGTACTTCCCACGTTGATCCTTCTTCTTCACCTTGTCATTGATGAAGCGCAGAGTGGGCATCTCCTCTTCTCGTTCTCGGCGAGTTTGTTCCAAGTCTCGTCGCGTTGAGGAGATTGACCATGGCCTGCATGAAGGACTGATGAAGGTCGCATCGGGGTCAAAGAACTCTTCCATCTCGTTGATGATGCGTCGATGTTCTGGGTGTCCAAGATCCCAACCATACCGGTAATCCAAAGGGAACATGACGCACAGTCCTGAAAGCAGCGCCAACAAGGAAAGACGTCCTGATCCTGAGCACCACTCCCAGAAATGAAAATGTCCTCCACGACGCTTCTTCATCCATGACCTTGCGTTCCTTGGAGTGACGGGAGTTCGATTGGTTTTTGTGTAGAACTCCTCGGGAACCGCCTTGTACATCTTCTGCAAGTAGCGAAGTTTGCCAGGTGGAAGATGAGAGGGATAGCGGTCTCCCATGTAGGTCTGTTCACTCTCATCATAGTCTTCGTCATAGCTATTGCCCATGAGAACTTGGATCGGAGGCTCATCTTCGGCAACTTGCTTGAAGATCATGTCGTCCTTGTCCATGGTCGTGTCCTCCTTGGTCTCGTCAATGTCGTTGGTGTCCTGGATAAGGTCCGAGGCAAACTGTAGTCGAGGTTCATCACCATCTGGTTGAAGAGGTTCTTGATCTCGATTTTGTTGAGCCTGCTCATGTGCTGCCGATTGCTCAGGTTGCTTCTTCCATAGGCGTAGTACTTCAGCTTCTTCTTGTGGAGTAAGACACTGGTCACTGGCACAAGTCGGCAGGATATAGTGTCCGCTTTCGGTGAGCAGCAGCTTCATGACCACCAGCTTCGCCTTCTCGTCGTCGGGGCGGTAGCCGTTGGTCGAACAGACCATGATGCCATCTCCATTGGGGAACCACTGGGTGAGCATCACCGATCGCATGTTGCGCAGGCTTGGATTGGGTAGAAGAGCTGGACAGTTGCTACCGGCTCCACCGATGAGGTCAGCAGTGTAGCTTGCAGGTACTCCAGCTTCTCCAACTCCAAACGGCAAAGACACCCGAGCCAAGGTGCTGTCACTTTGTCCTGAGATTCCAGTGACTGTCGTGGTTGCTGGGCCCCAGACAATCTCCTGCTGTCTGTCTGGTGGAACCATGTTGGATTCCAGCAACTCCTTCAGGGTGTCAGTTCCAACCAAGCCCGATGAGGCTCCTGGATCCACAAGAAGTCCTGGAACTCGTTGTCCTCGAACGACATGGAAAGCCTCAGAGTTCCCTGACCATTCTGGAAAATTCAATCGCTTCACACGTCGATGATCTTCGGTGTCCTCGTTGTCATTCTCAGTCGCATTCTCGGCAGCAAAGGTGACCTTCTTCGTCAGCATCTCTTGTCGTTCAGGAGAATCAAGCTGGACCAAACGATGGATTGACGAAGAGGGGTTGCCACCATTGCCATAGTTCTTGTCCATGATCGTCTCATTCTCGGTGTTCAGGAGATAGGAGCTTCCGTAGTAGTCGCCAAAGGTCTTTGGCATCTCATCCATCCAAAAGCCCTTTTTGCCACTGTGACCTTTCCGAGAGCTTCCTTTCTTGCCAAAGCCCTTGGACTTTCCATAGCCCTTGCGGCCAAAGGACTTACCTTTGCCTTTGCCCTTGTCATAGCTCTTGGATTTTCCTTTCTTTCCACTGCTCTTGCCATAGCCCTTGTTGCGATGAGCATCACCAACTTCCAGTGGGCAGCTGCTCGTGTTGTGCCATTTCGAACCGCAGTTGGCACAGCCGAGCCCCATTGTTGAAGCTCGATGCTTGCCCTTGCCCTTGCCTTTGAAGAACTGCTCCTCGGTGTCATTGACGTTGTTGGTGCCATCGTCGTTGACAGCATCATCTGGTCCTTCATCCCAACCAGATTCCTGCCAATCAGCAGGGTCCTCATAGTCATAGTGCTCCTCAAGGAACCAGGGCTCCTCATAGTCCTCGTACCAGGCATGAAGCTCATCTGTCTCCCAGGGGCCATAGTCATCGGTCCAGTAGCTGGACACCGCACTCCAGCTCGAAGAATCATCATCGCCACATGCATAGTACTGCGTCTCTTCATAGTTGTTGTTCGCTGTGGATGCAGTCATCGGGTCACCGTGGCGATGTGCCATTCGAAGAAGTAAAGTGCGGACCTCCTCGAAGCGGCGCATGTCCCCATGGACCTGCAACATCAGGTCATCGATGGTTTTCTGAGGGAGGCAGCTGGACTTCAGGTACAAGTACGTTCGAGCAACTGGATTGATGTCGAGGCCAGCGTGCGTGATGGCTTCCTCAAGGTTTAATTCCCACTGCACGCTCCACTCTGGTAGAGGAAGTCGGTTGCGGCGGAACTCGAAGAAGACTTCAAGCGATCGAGTCGCCTGCATCTGCTCGGCCTCACCAAAGGCTGCCTTGAGGGCTGTCATCAGAGCGCTAACTCCAGAGGGAATCGCCTTCTGGATGATCTGACCTGTCAAAGGGTCAGCAACCTCATCCACAGCCAACCTGACAAGGGCTGCGTCTCCCACATCGATGTTGCCCAAGGGGTCCGGCAACCTCAGGTTCATGGCGATGGATTGCGCCCTGCCCCTCAAGCGCCCTGCCAGGAGCGGTCCTACGCTCTCATCTGGCCCATCGAACAACCTATACCACATCTTCACTCTTTCTAAGTACTGTTTCAGGGGGTATCGGTTGTCGTTGGGCATCCATCCAGGAGGGATGTCCTTCCGGTACTCATCCAGCGGCACTCCACCGCCAGAGCCACTGCCAGTCGAAGTCATCACGTCCTTGGTGGCCAGCTCGTAGTGCGAGGTGTCGTAGAGCAGCAAGCAAGGCAGCTATGGCTTTACCAAACCGCTCAGAGGTGAAAGGAAAACTGGGGTCCCTGGAGCGTGGAAGCTCCGCTACCAAACTGAATAGGTAGCACTTTTCTCTCGATCCACAAAAGGTGCACCTGCGGTAATTACACAGGTGAGGTGACATGTCCGTCACATGAAGAAAAGTTGAGTGTTTGGATGTTCGCCGACAGCACAATGTTATGACCCACAGCCATATAGCAGTCATCATCCCCTAGGGATCGCGAATGGAATGCCGTGGAGTGCGAAATTATGCATCATATATCGTATTCATAATTATATATATATATATAGATAAACTAAGAAAATTCACGGAGAGTCGTGTGAACCGTATCAGAAACCCAAGATGCATTGAATCATCACCAGATTCTCTCAGAAACTCAAGATGCCATTCCCCATTTTTCTGGTTGAATCGTCACTTACTGTACGAGCACAGGGCAATGAAACCCTCAACCTGGACCAACGTTGCTCTCAAGCCACAAACTACGCAGTAGCCCACACTCATCCCGCAATGGTGGGCGACCGCATTACTCCTGCAGGGATCAACCAACAGTTGTACACTGGACCCAACGCCTCATTTCATCAGAGAATGCCTGGTACAGTTCGGTCCAAGCATGGGCAGTTTGCAGTTCTGGCCCCATAGTCGTAGCAGTCATTACCTGTCATTATCGATGTTGCTTTCATCCCAAGGTTTACCCATATAGCTTGGTTCACCAGGTTTGCCCATTTTTTACCCAAGGTTTACCCAAGGTATACCCATTTTCGATGCTGCTAGCCGTGTCACCAGCAATTCTGGTGATTACACCACCAGTGCTGCATATGGTAGTTTCTCAAAATAGGGGTACCCCTAAATCATCCCTCTCTCATTGTTTATAGTAATAAACCAACCATTTTTGGGGGTTCCCCATTTTGAGAAACCACCATATAGGTTGCTTGACCCACAGGGCCATCTCGGTTTCCCCACAGCCAAAAGCACCAAACCTCTGAGGCGCAACGCCTCGGGCGTTCTGCTTGGTGACCAATCATGCTGGGAACCAAGCAGAGCTTCTACAAAAATGAGGAAGCTAATGATATGCCGATGATATGTCAATGATGATCTGGTAATTTCAATTCCCTTCTGTGGTAACTGGTATCTTCCATGACAATGCCCGTCATAGTCTTTGGCCAGAAGCAAATCAGGAAGCATAAAATGCCATGGGATGCCCACACGAAAGATCAAGTAGCACCGGAAATCTTCCACAGTGCAGCCACCGGTTTCCCTCAAAGTGTTCGCAACTCCGATTTGGGACGCCGGCAGACCTGAAACATCCCAACGTTCTGTCACAGTGGGTCAAAAACCTGTACCCTGGTTCCCATCGTTTACCATTGTTTTCCCTGTTATTGTTCCTTGATATGGATGGTCAATTAATGTTGACCCATAGCCATGTCACTCTTAGCCCAAACACCAAGCGTGTGAGGCTACGCCATCGACCCGATGAGTTGCGCTGCTCAGCCGTTGCGCTGCGAGTTGATAATAGGTTTCAATCGATCCATCAGCGTACCATTGAGCCTTTAAATGGTAGGGTTTTCCTGAGATCATGACATATTATCCTCGTGGACGTATCCAATGCTTTTTACTGGGACGTTATCAGTTCATAAACCACCCCCAATGGCTTACCAGCTCAATAGCTGGTGATGCACCAGCTCGAATGTGGCTGGGTGCTATATGGAATATTCCACTGTAAGCTCTCACCCTCCGGTAAACTAACATAGCAACAGTAAATCACCATACTTTCAAGAGAAACCCTGGGAAACCATCATTACTTGGTGGATTTTCCATTGCCATGTTAGTTTACCAGAGTGTAATCACGCTTCACGATGCTCAATGATCCCAACAACCAGCCCTCGATTCCCGAGGACTTCTTCTGGTAGCTAAGTCGGGCGCCATGGTCTCGTCAAGGCTCTGGTCCGGTGGACAACGGTTTGAGCTTTTATGGCTGAGGGACAAGCGGTCAGTCATTCCAGGCTGCCAACCATCACCACTTCATATGTCGGAGGTGAACATCCCAGCAAAGACAAAGTTCATTGGATGTTCACCTGGGGACGTCAGAGTAATGCATGTATGTAATGTACTGTAAAGTAGTGCTAGTGTATGTAATGTATTTAACATATGCATGTGTACGGCTGCGGGTGAGGATTCCAACGGCTCATACAGTTTTAGACGAGCAAGTCGTAGCATCATGTCCCGAGATTGCCCAGGCAAAGACATTTGTGATATGACTGGCATACAATCACAAAGGGTGACTATACAAGTGGCAGAATGATGTCATAATGATGTCATAACAATCACCAATCTCTTGAGCAACTAAAATAATGAACACTGTCCATAGCAACATCCTGCTGGGCCTACGGGCGAATGCTGCGCAGTTGCGATTCAACCTGGTTGAGCTGCTGGGAGATTGTAGCCGCTTGGGCCAAGGAAACGCCATGTTACACTTTGAGATTTATTCAGGTTGGAAACTTCACGGCTGGAAACCATCCTACTTTGGCCGGTTAGGTGCTGTCAGGGTCCTGATTAGTCCTGATTGACAACCCCGTTTGAGCAACGGCCATAGCCAAACCCCCATGCAACGTTCCCACAATAGGTCTACGGAACGTGTCATCAAAGAGTTTCAACTTGTCACAGTTTGCTCATAAATTGGTTGACTCCCAACCATCAAAACATGGAGAGCAGCCCAGTTGACGAAGTTTTGGGTGTGCTTCAACTCTCAGGGAATCTCTGACGTCGTGCCAGCCCTGGCCCCAGCCCTTCCCAGCCCATCCCACCGTCGCCTTTTGCAGCTCCTCCTTGATGTTTTTGTACGCTCGATACTCCTTCTCGATGGGCAGAATGTCCTGGTGACAAACAATTTGCTGCCATCGCTACCAGCTGGGTATCTCCTCAGCTCCCCGATTCGTGGACCGTCTTTCAATGCCTGGGGTTCTGCTTACTGTATTGGGCTAATACGGTGATATCGATATCCAAGATATTCCAAATATCCAACTATTTTTGATGATATTCATTGACCGTTGATCATCAGCCATCCTCAACCACCATGAATGATCAAGGTGCCAATCATCAACCATCATCAATCATCAACCAGTCAACCACCATTAATGATCATCAAGCATCCCCAATCAGCACCAATCTGAACACGTTGGACATCCTCCTGGCCTTATGAAATCGGATCTTCCTGTGATGTTGCAGCACGAAGTCTCAGCACGAAAGGGCGGACCCAGTCAAAGTGCAGCAAGCAGCCGATGTATCCATTGCCACTGCCATGCTTGAAATTTCACTCAGGACCGAATTGTGCTAAAGCTAAATGATTCACAATGGATCATTTATTGTGATTATATAATCTATCAAGTATCATCAATTGTGATAAATTATGATCAATTGTGATTCCTGATGATTCATTATCATTGTGGGTAATTATTTGTGGATTCACTAGGATTGACCAGGAGTCGAAGATGGCAATGGACGAGGCGTAGCATCATCCCCTCTGTTGCTGATAGCAACTCTGGATCATCTCCGTCTGTCATGTCTTGGGGAACTACGTGGCTGGGGGGTTCTCAAGCCATAGGGTACCCCAAAAATACTTGAGTTTTTACTGTAAATGGTTGATATCTAAATCAGGTAAATAGACTCAAGCCATAGCGGACCCCTCCCCGAAAATGGTTGGTTAATTTCTATAAATAACTAATAAGGGATGATTTGGGGGGGTACTTCTATTTTGAAAAACACCCATTCGATTCACCTCACTTCTATAATCTGCCCTTCCACTCTCAACATGAAATCTGAAGAAGGAACTCAGGAAATCTCGCTTGGCAAAATCCTTGCTCAATCAGTCAACTCTCAAAGTGCCTCCGCAAGTTTCGGAAATGTCCATTGCTTCAAGAAGGGACTCACTATCTGGCACCCTTATAATGGAACCAAGGTGGACCAAGTTGTGAGAAGGTGTACCCCGATAGTACATGACCCACCAAACGAATGAACAACTGCGCAACGTTTTAACCACTTGGCAGTGGGTCAAAACCCTGTACCCCTGGTTCCCCTACTATTAACCATGGTTTTCCCTATTATTGTTGGTGGAAATCCCCCATTAGTTGGTTGGTTAATATTGACCCACAGCCACTTCAGACCCAGTGGCTCTCTTGGAACTCTTTCAGTTTGCCGCGGATAGTTCCTGTCGCTGCCAACATGGGCCCATAGATCGAACATGCCAGCGATGGCACCAGTAGACTTGTTCACCTCCAACTCCAAGTGAAACCACGTTGAAATCTGCTGAAAACAAGCGACACTGCTGCTAGTGCTGATCTTTTCTCTCTTTCTCCAAAGCAGCTTGAAATCCGAAAAAACTGATCACTTCTGGCCGGTCCACCTTTAAAACCAGGGCATCCAGGAAGTCTCTCAGCATGCGGACCCAAGTCTGAGTCCAGCCCCATGCCTTCATTACCGATCCAATCCCTCCATGTGGTTGTCCACTAGGACGTCAATGTGAAGGTATACTCTGTGTGCTCCCCTGTCCTCAACCATGAAGCAGCTAATTGACCATTGGCTAGTGAATCTTGTTGATCTTGTTCATCTTGTTGATCTTGTTGATCATATAAAACCATTAACCGAACATGTCCCAACCACATGCCCCGGTTACAATCTACAGCTTGGAGGTCGGCTTGGCTTCGGCCTTTCTCTTGTTGCAGGGAGTTGGCTCGGGCCTCGCCAGGCATGGCGAGGCTGAGAGTTCCACCTTGCAAGCCTAGTAGCCTAGGAGACGTGACGTAGCCATCCCCACTTAGCATGAGGAATGACCCAGTCCCACATCGAGTCTCATCAAGTATTTGAATGGCTTCAGCACAATAAGGTTGTGATAGGCAAAATGCTCAAAGCTGTCTGCCCCTTTTGTTGCATTAGAAGGGAAATTCCAGCTAGCCACATGGTGGTTTTTAAAAATTGGGAGCCCAAAAAATAGTTGGTTTATTGCTATGAATAGTTGTATAATGTTAAATGATTTGGGGGTACCCCTATTTTGAGAAAAAACTGCATCAACAACCACCACCAACCGTCGACAACCAACAACCACTGGATCTCTCCAAGTTCAAAGTTTCGCAAATAGATTTCTTTTGGGACCCTTTTCGGTAGCAATTTGGTACACCCCGAAAGGGGTGTTGTTATCAACACCTGATCAGCATCGTTAACCATCACTCTCCATCAACTAACTGACCATTCATGAACCATTCATGAACCACTCAGGATCATTAACCAATCATGAACCATGATTTCACCATCATCTAAGCATCATTTCAGCATCATGTACCCATCTGTTGGATCTCGCATTCGCCACGAAGGATGCTCCATCAGCGCCACGCCTCGAGCTGTGCGATTTGCTGCTCCGCCTTCTCGCGAGTGGATTTCCTGAGAGGCCCAACTGGAGCCCCTGCGTAGGTCACGGTCGGGACTGTGGATGCCATCAATGATCAACAAATGTAAAACTGGACTTTGTTTCTTGTTCATTGTATTCAAATTATAGATGTCAGATATGTGGGTGTGCAAATTTCTGTGCACTTCTTTGAGACTGCTCACCTTGACCAACCTGGGTCTGGGATCACCTACTTAGTCTGGGTCTTAGTTCAGCCTGCGCTTCATGGGCTATTAGATAGCCTTATACTCCGGTCAAGGGTGCTCACAAATCCTGGGTACTCCCAAATGTTGCGCTTGCCAATGAATCTATCAGATCTATCATGCGGATTCCTGCGGATTGGGGGGTCTGTTGTTCATACTGGGAGTATGCCGGTATGCTGATTTTCAAACCATACCCACTCATATCAAACAGTAGTTGAAGATCCATCTTAGTACACCATCCATATGCGGGGGAAATATGGGGAAATCACATGCTCTTTACGGCCAAAGTCAGCAGTCTGAGTTTGTGGCTTTGGTCCGGACCGCCTGGGTCGAACTCGTGGCAGGGCGTTTTGGGAGAGTGAGATCCATCACCAAACGTGGTACCTCCAGCCATGGTAACCCTATAGGGTGATCAATCCCCTTAACCATGGGGAATGTCATCAGTTCCGAACTAGGGATGCTCGTCATCATTGCCAGCAATCAACCATTCTCAGCAATATTTGTTGGTGGTTGACCGATTTTTCCTAGTAATACTGTTGTTGGCGAAGCATCATTCTTGTTGTCAACCATCGCTAGCTGCTACTTAACCAATCATTCACCGACATCAACATTGGTCGCATTAACATGGCCAAACAGACCACCATTGTGCACCGATGATTGACCATCAACCATCCCTGTTCATAAGTTTCAATACTCAAGTTTCCGCAAAACTCACCGGTAACCACCATGGTAACCGCCATGGTATCCCATGCTATCCCATGGTGTCCCCCCGGTCTCCCCCGGGTCTCCCCCGGGTCTCCCATGGTTCAAGCCCCCACCCGAACCACCATCCAAGTGACGAATCGGCACCGCCTCCAGGCCTGAGCAGTTGCTTGGAGCGAGCTCAGGCCGTGGCTTGGAAGGACCCAGCCATGGTTAGTTTGGATAGATTTATGTCACGGGACCCATAGAGTTGATTCATCTATGGTGGGCTCTTATTCTACGGTTATATATATATATATAGTTGATTTATGTCATAAAATATGGTGAGTTCTGTATGTTGCTGGCCAATTAACCACCATCTGTGGTTTAGATGGTAAGTTTAGTAACTTTAGATTTACCACTTGTGGTTAGTTTATGGTAAACGATGGATTTATGGTTAGATTTGCGGATCAACACTCATAGATTTATCGTAGATTTGTCATTTACGGTAAGTTCATGGCTAATTGAGCTAAGACAAATCTATGGTAAATCTATGGTTACTCCATTGTTAATCCAACGTGAAACTATGACAACTCTATTGGTTACCATTGCAAGTAATAACCATGGTTAATTCGTAGCTGACTGCTTGTAGTGGTTGACCATGGTGAACTACAACCAATAGCCAAGCCTCGTGATTATTGTGTCATGAATAACTACTCATGATCATAGCCAACCAAACCAAACTATGGCTCATTGTGGTTGACAAAGGTTCATTAGGTTGAAGTATGCTTAGCAATAGTTGATCACTATGGTTTGTAGTGTTGGTTGTGGTTGATACAGTGGTTGATGAGGTGATTTTGTTCTTGCCAGGTCTACCGGGATTGTGATATGTAACATTATAGCGATGATCCAACTACAATATCAAACAAGCGCACCAACGATGGCCAAAGCACAACCCCTGATAGGATATTGGGATGTGTTCGGTACGGTCAGGAAGGAACGGTAGGGATTCATCACGATGTGAATTTAAATCCGTATGAGTCAGTGGTGACCATGTCCTGACAATGGCGGATTGAGCATGGTTCCAACTATCCCCAAGTAAGCACGGCTCTTGATAAGAATCCCAACCACCCCTGCCACACCCAAGTGATCTTGACGTGTTTCTTTCATCTTTTCATACCTGCTCAGAGTGTTACCTCAATCGAGCCATGGAAGCCCACAGAACAAGCTGAATCAGTTTGGCCAAAGCAAATGATATGGAGATGGTCATAAAGTATCATAAAGTGAGGTACTGCAGAACTGTTGTGTCTCCTTTGAATCCGGCAGCCCAAGCAATGATCATGAGGGCAATCCCAGTACCGGGCAACCAGAATCTTCGGCCTTGGGGCCCATCCCGCCTTCCCATGAGATCGTCATCACTGTCTTGATCTGGCAGCGCAGGCATTTGCTTTGTTTTTGAACAGGGGGCTGAGGACCCGACTGCTTCGAGTATCCAAACAACTTCAGCCAAGTTCTCTATCTGTTGCTTCTGTTTGATCGACAGGGTTTCATGTGATGTTGGCATTGGACTGAAATCACGCCCTATCCACCCAATAGAAGCGAAAACATACGAAAACTACCGGTCACTGCTCAATCTCAAAAGAGAGTAGCGGCTGCTGACTGCGACTGTTCTTTCATCGGCTATCATGAGTTCTTGCTCGTAAATGCTGATTCCCATTCCTGTTTGCCACTCAAGGGCTGAACTTGGATGAGTTGGACACATCTACTCTTAAATGTAGAGCTGCACGGGCACACCAAAGTGCAGATGGTTGCAGGGTTGGCTATGAATGTCTCTGAATAAACTTCAAAATTGATTCTGTTTCTGACAATTCGTCCCAAATCATCGCATGTTTCCGATGATTCACCTTCTTCCTGATACAGTAGTTCGCCCCAGATTGGTTGGCTCATGGATGTTCACAACCAACATTAACCAGTATTATATATAATGAAGTGTGTGTTAAGAAGGTAATACAGATTACTTATTACAAGTAAAGTTTGACCAGCAATAGTAATCATTCATTGTAAGTAATGTTAAGCTTATTGGTAATATCAACGCTCAATCAGTATTGATTGGCTCACTAACCAGCAATGCTATGGGACTATGGCTATGCCCTTCTAGTGGCTGATGGGCTGATTGGATTCTCATCACCACATAGCGCTCTGCAGTGGAAGATCCAGCTGCCAATAAAGCCCCATATTTGATGGTAGATCACCAGTCGTCCATGGTAAGCCATCAGTGGTTTACCAACTGCTGGAGACATGAACGAGGGGGCCTGCCATCCGTACTCACCAGCTGTTTTGGCGACCGTTCGGGAGCGCTGTGAATGTTGGTGGATATGTTGTGGTGATCAGTCTAGAACCCCTGTGGATGGAAAACAAGTTCATGAATATTCCGGATGCCCTGATGGGCAATGACATCAAAACGTCCCCAAGCAAGCAACATAGGAGCCAGCCTCCTTCCTCATCATTATATCGTGCTGTTTCTATGCTTGTTGATTGCAGTACATCCCTGTTATCGTTCTGGTTGGTGCCTTCAACCCCTCTGAAACACCAATCAACCAAATGGCGGTTTCTCATCTCTTCTTAAGCGTTCATAGTAACCCACCATCTTGGGGGTATATAACCCCATAGAAAAAAACACCAAATGTTTGAAACCACTAACCAGATAGTTGTTTAACCATAATCATTGTTGGCGAAAATCCCCTATCACTACTATCATTAGCCATTATTGTAATTGTTGACCTATCATTACTATCATTAGCCATTATTAATCATGGTTAACCAATGGGTGCTGCTTGATCGGCTTAGCCGTCACCATGCAACCCACCCCTCCCGGCGCCTCCCCTCGCCCCCGAGTCCGCACTGGCCAGCTGGTTCTTGAGCCGCCTCTGCGGTGCGGAGCTGAGCTATGATGACGCGACATGGGCTATGGGTGTAAGCAGCAATCAACTTGGACAACATGTGGTACAACCAACCAACAACCAACATGTTAATGATTAATAATAGGGGATAACAACTAGCAACTATAGGGGATGATATACCAGCTATATATGGCCATGGGCCAACATTCATCAACCAATTTCATGGGGGATAATGACCAACAAACTCATAGGGAAAACGAGCTGGTTAATGACAGGGGAACCAGGGGGACTAAGGGTTTTGACCCACAGCCATGTGGTACAACTAACAACCAACAACTAACAACCAACAACCCAACAACGAACAACTAACAACTGGCAACTGACAACTGACAACTGACAACTAAACAACTAACAATTAAGAACAACAACAACAACAACAACAACAACAACAACAACAACAAGAACAAGAACAACAAGAAGCACAACAAGCACAACCAATATTTGGTACGATATAACCAACAACAACGCTTATATAGACAAATAACGGTGGGGATAATATTGGGTACAACCAACGAACATAGGCACGCAATATTTGAATACAACAATCGGGATGTGATGTGACAACACTGGTGGAGGGGCTCCTGGAGGGAATGAAATTGCAACCAACAAATAGGAGGATAATCAACGCGACATGCAAGGTATAGATGGGATGTTTGTGTCAGGAGAAATCAATCCCAAACTTAGCGTGAATAGGTTGGCAGTTTCTTCAAAACTGGGTGTGGTTTATTAAGGTAGGGGTCATTTGGCTATGCATAAATTGTTTACCATTCACTTCATCATACTCAGCAGGTAGCCAAGCCATTTGTGTTTGCATTGTCCAATTGCAGGCTTTTATGTGTTGATGCACCAGTTTAGATTAAGTTGGGATAGTTATTGCTTCATTTATCATGGTTATGACCGTTGTATACCGTTGTCAACCTTGACTAAGCATTCTTAAGCGTTAAACAAATTTATTGTGTACAGCTAGACCCTGCACACACACACACACACTGCAAAGCGCAACATAAAACAAGACTGCACCACAACAGACTCCTTTAGACAATTTGAAGGAGCCCAGCAATTTCTTGCACATGCGGCATGGAGCCTGTAGTAAAGATACAAAGGTCGCATCACCTCCTTTTGAGAATGATTCGGAAGGACCTTGAACCTTGGCTCGTCGGCAGGTGGCCGAAGATCGACATCCAGGTGCCCTGAAGATCTCAAGTAAGCAAAGAGTGGTCAACTCGGTTGGAATATGCTGGATAACCAAAGTTGATGATATGACACGATTTGGTGATTTCCCAAAATAGGGGGCCCCAAAAATGGTTGGTTTGCTACTATAAATGACTACTAGTGGATGATTTGGGGGGACCCCGATTTTGAGAAACCACCATTTGAGGATGTTGGTTGGATATTTCTAACAATTCTGGAGCTCATCAAGCATCCCGAGCAGGTCTGCAGAGCCATGAAGAATTGGGGATTGCCGAGCAGGGGCAGGGGGAAAGCTTGCGAATCCTCAACCACCTGAAAATCCATGAGCGAAAACGTTTTGCATAGACATCTATGAAGTAAACACCTCCACGCCCAAACCAACTTTGGTGGCACCTAACAATATCTATGGCATCAAACACCTGTTGAGCTTCACGGTAACATCAAACACAGTGCTTTGGCATTGAATGGCATAGCATTGCATAACTGAACTTGAACTTTTGTTTGACTTTGCAGGCTATCAGGGGAGTAACTCCGCTAGCAGTAACTGAACTTGAAACACCAACAAAACTTTGGAACAAACAACATGGTTTGTAACTATCACCAAAAAAAACTAATTAGTTGTTATCAATCCACTTTGTTGTAACTATAAGTAAACTTGTTCAATTACAACAAAAAACAAGCCATTGAACACATCGCATTACAACTTGGTGCATCCGGTGCTTGTTGCTCACATTTGGCTCGAGGCCAAGAAGCTGCTTCTTCCAGTCTGTGTCGTAACGTTTGAGCTCCTGCTGCTGAGGTGAACCAAGGACCGGGGATCAAGGACCAGCCGTGCGAACCCAAGGATCTTGGCTGAACCAAGGACCAGGGATCAATTCACTCGAAAGGTCGGTTCATTGCGGATCTAAACTTGCGAAAAATGCTGGGGTCTGTTGCTGTGACTCATCAATCACAAAATTTCGGCATCTGGATATACACGACCTTGCAAGTCCATCCCAAGTGCGGTTCCGCAGTGGCTGACACTTCACACCGCCGGTGATGGGCACAAGTTTGGAACCAGGAATATCACAAACTTCGACGCAAATGAGGTGGGAAACACTGCCCAACACGTGGATGAACAAATGATGTGCTGCTTGGGACCCCTTGGGGGATCATTCTTCACAAACCAACCTTCAATTGGCTACATGGCAGGTATATCCCGGTATCATGCTACATGTTACCACATGCTGCTAAATGAACATGGAGTTCTTATCTACATCTGCGACATGCAAAACATGTCACGCAACCAGCGCCAAGTGATGGCATGGACTTCCCGCGGCTGGCGGCTCCGCTTTGACGCGTTTCTTCTCATGCCCAAGCTCCGACTTACCTCGGAGGCGAGATCCATTTGCATGGAGCAATGCCAGCTAAGGCTTCGGGAAACAGCGGATACACTTAGATACCCATAGATACCCGTAGAGTCCCAGCACACACCATGTAGAAATCCATTCAGCTGGTTGATTGCAACCATGAATCATGAATCATGAATCATCAGCCGGTCACAGCTAACCTGACGCTAAATCACCGGGGATTTTTGGAACATCGCTGCAGTGATGTTCGATTTTAACAGTGCCATGTTTGATCACCAGAGGTTGTGGGAGCCGATCATTTGGTTCCCCATCTTTGGGCTATATCCCCTGACCCCCCCGAAGCAATATAATGTAGCTTCTAATTACAGGGTCTATGGTGGGGAGGCAATAATATAAACCATCATCATCGCTAACCAGTATTCTGGACTATCCACTGGCAACCTGTGATTTATAATTTATAGTGGTTTCATGACTAAAGTAATGGCTAATGATCACGGCTGATTAGCATTACCATATTACTGGGTGTGCGTCCTAACATTGATGGGGTATGATTCGTGATTGTTTGTCAAATCATCAATGGTGGAGAAAAAGAATACTGCAACCATGAACCAAGCGAAGCTCTCCTCTACAAATAGCCATCAGTATTCATCATCAATAATAGCAACTGCCGATATTGACCATTTCAACTAACACTCAACAATATCAATATCACTCACAAATCCACGACGATGAAAGATGCCCAGCATAATAATATCGGTTACATAACCGCCAGTAAACCATCATCAAGATCAACCATCAAAACTCGTCGCTCTCAATATCGAAACTCATTGCCGTTAATACGTCGTTGGAATATTGATCAACAAAGTTATCTCCATCACTACTTACCATAAATAACAATGACTAATTGACTAATCAATGATGATTCACCATCAACAAAACATCATCAAGACTAATCATGATTATTCATCAAAAATCATTACCCATCTGCGTGGGTGGTGTGGTCTGCTTGGCCCACTACTGACTAATTTTTCCTTCCCATTGCCCATCCGCTCATGGTTCACATCTGCTTGCAGCTGAAACGGCTCATCCCCGTCATCCGCTTGGAAGTCAAGGCCTCCTGTGATGCTATGAGATTCTGAGAAAAAATGAGTGCAGAAATCGTGGGCAGCTGCACCATCAAAAAGTGGGCTGTAGCCTATTTTGGCACATTTGTTACCGCCGGTTGGGCAAACAATGAAAAACATGTTTGATTGTTACCATGGACCACTATGTCAATATAAGCAATAAACTCAAATTTCCTCCTTAATTTCCTCCTTTGATGCCAATCAAAAGCACCAATAACTTTGAGGAGTTACACCATCTAAGTATGGACACCCCCAAGTGAATGTGTTCTACCCGGAAATCGCCAAGCTCTGGTGCGACTCCTCATTGAGTTCCAATCTTCTGAGGGCATGGAGGTAGCGCTGTTTCCGCTCCTGCGCGGCGGGCGAAATCGTCACATGATTGGAACAGTGGCAGGAAATGGTCAGTATAAATACATCTGTGAAGCCAACTGTATCAGCATCAACATCCATATTGGCTGAAACATGTTCAGTTGCTTGGTCGTTAAGAGCCAGGTTTGCCACAGCCACCACCACCACCAACAAAAACAACGACGACGACGACGACGACGACGACGACCGCGACCCCGACGAACACGAAAACAACAACAACAACAACAAAAGCATCCCCACTTCAGCGAAAGCACCGATGGTGCCTGTTTCCAGGTTTGGCCAACCTTGACCACTTGACCAAAGGTGTTGTACTGAGGTTTAGGCATGAAGAACCCCTCTCCCAGGCATTCCCAGTGGTTGGTCTCCCAACCCAAACAAATTCTTTTTCCGGTTGGCGAATGCCATGTTGCATAGATTCGCTCCCAGGCGCTCATTTTCGGCACCGCCTGAATTGGTGCATGGCTGTTCTACTGTGAGCTTTCGAGCTTCCTCTTCTTCCACATCCGAGCCATCTCCAGGATTTTGAGGTTCTGCTGCTCCTTGTTGTCCTCGGGGAACACATAATCCATGTACTCCTCGTAGGCTTCTTGTCCATCCTCATCCTCACCACCAGGAATGACTCTCCTCTTCTTCTCCCGCTTCGGCTGCCGCTTCTGCGCAGCCTCTACGGAGTTCTCATCGCCATGCTCTTGTTCCAGTTTCAGCAAGTGCTCGAGAAGCATAGCGCGCTCCTCATTTCGGTTCTCAACCTTGAAGTGCTTCTGGCCCTCGTCCAAAGCTTCTCTTGCCTTTTCCACCGACTGGCATGTCACAGCCTCGAAGTCACTATAGGCAATGTACACCCGAACGTGGTGGGACTTTCCAAGCAACTGCTGCCAAACCTTTCTGGCGTTGTCAAGCTGTTCTTGACCCACCTCAAGGTCAATGAAGCGTTTCCAAACCAACTCTGGCATGTCCAAGCGCTCCTGATTCACCGCAAGGTTGCAGAGAGCCCGGGCTCGCTCGATCTCGCCCACAGAGTCCTCAGGGGATACAAACCCACCAGATGCTAAGCTTCAGATCTGCCATACATCCGCATGGGTTTCAGAAATTAAGGAGGCACATGGAGGCACTAGCACATCCCCAGATTTCTGTCGGGCACTCATCCAGATTGGTTGCCTGATTTCTCTGCAAGCAGTTTGGGAATGGACTCACACCAACAGAATCAATCCTTCACACCAAATCATTTACGTATAAAGAAACCCACATCAATAGCGACATGATGCAACATGTTTGTCAATGAATTAATGTACAGTACCTTGTCCTTCTGGGGGTTGGGAGTTGACCGGGTTTTGTTCAACAGGCTGGGTCTACTCCAAAGGTACAGGACACCTGAAACAGCGCTGGATTCATTTAATTTGACACCTTGCAGACTGGAGCGAAATGAGGAACCACACGGCAACACCCTCAACCAGCAAAACATAGCAAAACCAAACAGCAAATCAGCATAACGTATTGGCGAAGTAGAAGACAATAAGACCAGCTGCTGAAGGCATTGTTTCCCAAAATCAAACCCGTCAATCTCCAAAAACACCCGAAAACTGTCCTCTTTAAAATCAGGACTCCCAACTGCCCCAAACATCCTCAAGAGTAGCGTCGCGATTTCCTATGTGTGACAATTATACGCAGCCATGCACATCCTGTAATAAAAAATCATGTGACACCCATGCACCCCAGTTTTACAAGAGAATTACCCATCTCCACACACCTATCTAGGACACCCCAGCATCAATGTTTGTTTTTCCAGAAAAAAATCCTCCACTGACTCACCCCGGCACTGGGGTCGATAGGAGTCCTCAAGGTCCACGTAGACCGTCCATGCTTTCGGATTGTGGGGCTGAACCTCCAAGAACTTGGCATAGATCGTACGGCATCGGTCGATGTTGCCCAAGCGCATCTCCAGGTCGGCATAGTCTAAGAAGATCCTCTCCTTCTGGCACTCGGCAATGGCCCGGCCGTAGATACGACGAGCACGGTCCAGCTCCAGTTGCCGTACCTCAAATTCCGCGTAGAGTTTCCAAATCTTTGCAAAGGAGAACTGCTTGTGAGGGACCACTTTCAATAGTGCATCGTAGACTGCTCTGGCCTTCTCGATATCACCAGTTTGCATCTCCTCGAAAAGTGCGAAGTAGATCCACAGATAAATATATCGTCGCCAGAAGCGTTTCTGCATCACAGGTGGCTTGTTCCCGACTGCCCGCTCATAGGTCTCTCGTATCCTAGCAACATCTCCGACGCTTTCCTCCAAGCGCACGTAATCAAACCACACATCATAGTTGCGGGGATTCTTCACGATGGCTTCCTCGTAGATGAAGCGTCTCTTGTTGATGACCACCTCTTCGATAGCATCTCTATCACCTTGGTGGCTTGTGTCGATCCCTTGCTAAAAGTCTAACGGCTTTAGTGGTTACATGGTCAATCAATCATATCCCAAACAAGCTAAAAAGCTAGGGTACTGTAGTAGCTGTAATCCAGCCAGAATTATCATTAACCAACCTTTCTTGTTAACAACCACCATGAAGCATTACTGATCAGTTTATCCACTATTATTGATTGTTATGCCCTACTATTGATAATTAATAAATGATTAAAAAAAGCTAAGTTCATAGCTGTAATCCATCCAGTCACCATGTTGCTTCTCGAAAGACACGTAGGCGCGATACAATTCATCGCTGGCGCCTTTGGGAAGGATGTCCAAGGCCAACTTGAAGATGGCCTGCGACGCAGCTCCGATTCATTTGATGAATCGTCGCTCGTAATGTCTAGTACTGGGTGGTGGTTGAACCACCCCTATGAAAAATATGCTTGTCAACCAACCATTTGTGAACAATTACTGGGGAAAATAAAAAATGTTCAAAAGCACCAGCTAGTCTAGTAAGGTCTAGTAGATTCAAAGAATGATTCTAGTCGCCAAATTCTCTCTGAACAGAATGTTCCGCAATTTTGAGGACACAAAGGTGTGGAGTCTTGAATCAAACGAGTGACAAATCCTCAATCGAAAAAATGCATCAGATTGAATCTCGAGATTCAAAAGGATATGCAAGAAAAAGCAATTGCTGCAACCAATCATAGCAGGTAATCACAATCCAACTGAGAGGACAAATACCTTCTTATATCCTCTCATATCCTCTTTAAAAAAACATAGGGCACCCACATCACTCTACGGGTCTTAGTTTTCAGAAAAAGGACGCACATGGACAAACCAGAATCAGAAACAGACAAGAACACTTTATTTTACGATGTGTTTGTTTCCCCTAGTTCCTTGGAGTTACTTTTTGTTCCTGAGAAACCACAAGAAAATTACGAGACCCGATTTGACGGGAGGAACCGTGTTTTGATTACCCTGGGTAGCTCTCGCACTCTGCTCTTATGAACTAGGCTCCATGATATACAATGCTCCCCGGAGTGCTTTGTGCTAACTTTGCCTACTGAACTCCTCAACTCCAAAGTGAGCCTGGCAGGTCCAAAATTTAGAAATGCTCAGACTCTCCTGAATCCAGATTTTTGGACTTTGGCGCCTGCGCTCGCTCCATCTCCCTTTGTCTCTGCTCAAACTGGGCAAACTTAATGTAGAACTTTTCATCTAATTCATTGCCCAGAAGTTCTACCGACTTCTCGAAACCTGAACGTGCACGGGCGGCATTGTGATGCTTCTCCTCAAATTTGCAAAGACGCAAAAAGGCCTGCTGAGTTGGGCGACAGCTGACATAGCGCTCTAAGACCTTTCTGGCTTTGTCCAACTCGCCACACCTTTCTTCGAACTTGACGTACTGGAGCCAAGGATTGTCATCCGGCTCCCATTCCATCCATCGCTCGTAGATGGTGCGAGCCCCTGCATAGTTTGCCAGCAACTCCTCCATGTAGGCGTACTTGTACCAGAACTGGTCTACCCTTGGAAGAAGCTGGACAACTCTATCAAAAAGGTTTCGCGCATGGTTCACAAATTTGTTCTTCATTTCCATCTCTAGGTACTTCAGCCAAAGGCTGACATTTTGGTACTCAACGTGCAAAGCACGCTCGAAGATTGAGCGAGCACGTCGGAACTCCTGCTGGGAAGACTCCCATTGTGCATACTTCACCCAGGAGCCAATGTTTTGCCGCTGACGACGAATCACATCCTCAAACTCTTTCCTCTTGCGGACTTTGTACATCATGAGTTCATCTTCATCAGCAATTCGCTGCTTGGGTGCCACGGCTTCCTCCTGTTGTCGATCCACAGCCTCGCGCAAAAGCTGTTCAGCTGTGATTTGGTTGGGGTTCGCACTCTTGTTGCGCACTTGGGCATTCTTGCCCATCCCACTGCTGCCACCATGCTTGGGCGCCATGGGAGCTATGTATGGCCAAGGTCAAAACGGCCCAGGAGTCAACAATAGGCAATTGTCATCCACTTGAAAACTGTCGCTAGAATCATGTGTTGACAAAGCTTAGCTCCGCTAACAAAGTGAGAAACTGCCTACTTACTTGAGACGGCCCATGATTGGGCCTGGGGATCCACGGCTTACCATTTTGAGCTGATTGATATGAACCCATTTGAGGACGGCCTGAACCAACCAAATAATATCTTTGAGCCGGGTCTGCTGCCAGTGATGAGAAAATCTTCAGTGGGGCTGCAAACTTGCCAATGCCGCAGGAATTTGCACAACGCCAGATTCAAAGCACTGCAAGGCCTGCTTTCAAAGATTAATAATGGTTTTTAGTTTTTAGTGTCTTTTCAGAGATTATAATGTAGCTAGCACCGAATCTTGAACAACAGCAGAATGGTCAAATGTCGCCCAATGGCCACTGTGAGCAGATCTCAGTCCTCTGTGCTCCAAGACAAGACAGGCCCCTCTCCAATGACGTCTCCCATCTCTGCCCTGGGCACGGATCAAACGGTAGCCAATGGTTTCCAGGGATGTGATACATGGTTTCAGCCCATTTCCCAGCATCATATGGTTTCTCAAACTGGGGGTACCCCGAGATCATCCAACATGAACCATTTATCGCAATAAACCATCCATTTTTGGGGTCCCCTATTTTCAGAACCTTCCATAATCATATAATGTAACCAAGATTCCCCAAGCATGACAACAACAAACAGTCAGATTTCGAAGGTAAGGAACTGACAACCGCAGCGTTTTGACCATACTGCTCCTTGGGCTGGGGGGTCTCAACGTAGGACACTGCAATTACCCTCATGATTTGACCAAGGAATACTGCTGGTAGATGCTGGTAGTATGGCTGACTAAGCATCACAAACACCACGGGTCCATCACTTCTCGGTAGATGCATATGCATAATAAATACAAATAAACCACTCCCAGCTTAAGTATAGCCAGTATAGCTTGTGATTAAAGCCGCCCCAAGAGAAAGAAGCGTGGTTCATTAAGAGCTGGATCTCCCATGAATTTGTTGGTTCCACATGTCTTCACACCATCACAATTTGGCTTCCGAATTCTCCACGGTCAGCTCCCAACAGCACGGCACCAAGCGGGGCGACGACAGCAACGGTCATCCCAGTAGGTCCAACAGGTGGATGTAGCGATGCCATTTTTACCACATGATCAAGTTCAGGTGCGAAATACATTGCCAGGTGAAGACCTTGTGGCTCATAGCTACCAGTGAATAGCTAGTGGCTCATAGCTAGTAGAGATACCAACACCATCCAATACCTCCCTGGCTCATAGCTAGTAGTCAGTGGATATATCAGTGCTGTCACAACGGCTTGCCACAGACTTCGCCACCCGCACCGCCCTGGCGCACCCAAACTCATCAAGCTCAACATCGTTGACCCATTGAGGCGGGATTGGTTTCACCTGCTGCCGGAGTCGCAGTAATCAGGACACAATCTGCTGCTTTTTGTTGTGGTTAGTGATGGTTCAACATGGAGGATGATGCTTGTGCTGCTTTACAACGCACAAAAAAAGATATGTTTGAATATGTTTAAATGATCTTAAACGATGGTTCGAAAATTCTGGTTGAGAATGGTTCAATAATGCTTGATGCTAATTATTGGCCAGCACTGTCCGGCACTGTATGGTGTCCTTTCTTACAAGCAACGCGCAGAAGCTTAGAGAAATCATGTGCACTTCGCACGCGTTGCTTCTCTGTGTTCCATCTCTTTGGAGGTGTCGCTTTCTTAACGGCAGAAAGGAACAGCACCAACGACAACTACAGCAGCAGCAGCAACAACAACAACAACAGCAACAAGAACAACAGCAGCAACAACAACAACAACAACAGCTGCTACTACTACTACTACTACCACCACCACCGCTACCACCAACAACAACAACCGAAAAAGCTTGGACACTTTCAATCAGAAGCTACTCCGAAATACTGTTCATTTTGATCTGCATCTGAGGCCCAAACACTGTCTGGCACCACTGAGACATCGATGTTCATGAAGGGATGGACATAGTCTGGCTTGAACCTCACCATACGTTCTGAGATGCAACCACTTGATTGATAAGAACTATGTTTCCAACCACAAACCATGCCTTTTGATGAACTGAAGATCTGGCAACCAGCAAGCGAAACATGTAGATATGACTTACAGAACTCTTTGTGGGCGTCATAGTCGTGCATGGTCATACATCTACACACTGTCAGAGGAGACATAGATGTACCGTGACATACCCATACTCATACGGTGGTTTCTCAAAATGGTTGTTTTTTATTAACAAAATGTTTAATATGTGGTTTAATCATTCTTCATTACTAACAATTGCTAGTGTTGATTTACTTTGTTATTAAACCAACAATTATTATTAAGATGCTATTGTGATATGTACCAACTATTATTGCTATTTGTTACAACTACCATTGTTGGTTATATTGTTATAACAGATGCTTTGGGGTACCCCCATGACTCGAGAAACACTACGGGCAAGTCATTGCCATGATGACCGAGCGCCCATCGGCCCGAAGTTTGATATCTGCAACTCTTTGGGACGCGCCCTCGCGTCCGAGCCCATCATGGTTGGTATACCGAACCCTTGGTGAAAAGTGGCTCCAAATGATTAATGTTGATCCAGCAACCCTTGGTGAATGGTAAGCAACCCAACCATGTTGGTAGCCACATTTGATCAGCCATGGTTCAATTGTGGCTCCAAATGATTCATAAATATTCAGAATGCATTGATTAGATCATGCTTGGGGTGTGAGAGTATCACGGATAATAATAATTTGATGAATCATGTGGAAAATGTCCAACACTGGTGAATCACGGCAAAAACCGATCATAGACTGTCTTACTATATATATAGTTCCTTCTGGTTGACCCACTTCTTTTTGAGGCTTCCAGCAATTCAGAGACATAGAAGGTGAGGCTTTCCCCCAGCACTTCTTTCACCTTGGCCCGCCGTAGTGGACAAGTCGCCGGGGTACTGTACCAGTAGCTTCTCAATGATGGTGAAATGAGTTTTCAATGATGGTTAATCAACTGATGGCTGCTGAGTGATGATTCATGGTATGCAAATCCGTAAATCTATCAACCGTCTCCAATGACATATGCAAATATGCTGTTGATCTACCATCAGGGGTAAATGTCCCCTGTTCGAATTGGATGATAGTCTAACACCATCATTGGCCTCCAATTCATGCTTCAAACCCATTGGTTTCAGCAATTTTAGCCTCCAAATGACTCAAAATTGATTCCGTCGAGAAACCACATTGGGATTCGGCCAATTTTCTTGTATACATGGGAGCACAGAAAATCATGTCATGAGGACTTTCTCAGCCAACTGCTGGCCAAAGCTGTAACTAATGCAACTGAGCTTGCTCACGTTGGCCACCGACATGGCAAGGGGCTAATTGTGGCTAGCGGCTGGTGTAACTCATCTGTTGCTGACAACTGGGAGATCGGATCACATGTTCCATGGATATATTTCATGGGGTACCCATATCACCCGGCTTTAGGCTACACCTGATGTATTTTCCCACCTTAATCATACGCATTGCTGGGTTCGGCTTGGAAGCTCCACAGCTTTGTTGATATGGTCATCATGTGGTTCCCCGAGTATTGAAAACCAGTCGAACTTGTTGGTTGTTTGGTAGGTTAGGTTGGCATGAAACCATGTTCATCTCCGAACTGGTTTCCCGTGCGCTCACGAAGGTAGCTCAGTCTGGGGTGTACCATTTTTAGTCCCTATTATGGCGCACCGTTGAAGATTGGGGAACTGCCAATGTGGTGTCACACGGCTGCGGCATCGGTTTCATCTGAGGCAAGGCTTCAGGCAACAAGTCTGAGACCTAGCTTCGTGCTGATTTGAAATGGTTTTTATGGTTGAGATATGTACAGCACATACCAAAAGGTCAAGACAAACGATCAAACAAAGTGCACAAGTCCCCTTTGGAAGCCTGTTTCTTGATTTCAACAGGGAACCCTTTGATGAAAAGAAATTCTGTTACCTACCAACCTGCACGCCGTAAGTCCTTTCACTGCTGTCAAGGTCAAAGCAGCTGTAGCCAGAGCCAAACCCATGTATGAATGTGAAAGTGTATGGTTCAAGTGGTTCAAGTCTGAAATTTTCCGGCAATTGTGGACCCCCCAACCAGGTAGTTTCCTTTAGGAAAAAGGTAGTGTCCGGTGACTTCGTGGGTCCCTACATGACCCCACGGCCCCAGTTTTCCGCTGTTGCTTCGGGGCGCACAGCCCCCGCAGATCGGTGACAATTCCCATCTGCTAAGTTTGGCCTGAAAGGAGACCCCACGTGAGCAGTTCCCTTCAGCAATAGGCGAGCTTGCAGAATTCTGACCACCAAGAAAACATTTTGGTTACCGCTCACTTGGACTTGGAAGCATCAATTCCAATACATATGATCGAATGAGACTCAAAGAGTCCAAATAGAAATAGTTCATCAAGGCTGTACTCCACAAACGATGAGATTGATCATAGATTCTACGTGACTATCTTTGATTCCGCTGTTTTGCGTCGATAGATCCGGCGAATTTTGAGAACCGCCCACGGCCGGGGCCCACGGCGCTGACGGTACTCACTCATGTGGCACCGGCCTAAATGGATCAAACGAAGGTGGTGAAGCGGCCACTGATGTCATGGGAGCTGGGGCCAGGACTTGCCCTTAAAGCGAGCTCGTTCCACCTGGGCGGTCTCGCCCGTGTCAGATCTATGGCCATGATGTGGGACTGGCTGTGCCTTTGCTGAAACATGTTCAATGGCATATGATCATATTCATAAAATAAGCCAATGGTGGTGATAGTTCTTGATTGTTGACAAATTAAGAAAGCTTTTTGCTCAATATTACAGTATATGTCATGTTGAATTGGTGATATCCGCGCTTCTTCATAACTAAGAGATTCTCATGGATTACCATCCCTCACCCCAAGAATTTCTTCACCAACTAACGGAATGAGAGTACAAAACACTTTTGGACACAGAGGTGTTATATTCCAAGCGTTGTCGGCTGTTTCCATCTTGTTTCTACTTTCTTGTCTTCGAAAAATGCATGTACCTCCCCAAAAGTGCATCTTCTATGCTTTTGACGGAATCGCCTTCTTTCATTCTATTCCTTTCCCATGTCAATCTCAGGCATGGTTGAACAAAAAACCAGCGGCCAATACTCTAGGTGCTCCAAAGGCGAAACTACTTGTCCCAAAATATATACATGGCGCAACGATTCTAGAAAAATATCTGTCCTCTCAAACCTGGTATTAGCATGTGTTAGCCACAGCAAATGGCATGGATTGCTGGGTTCCAAATAAAAATCGAGCGTTCATCAACCATGAACTAACCATCAATCAACCTATCAGCTCCTTTGACAATGCTCTCGGATCACCGATCTCGCCTCCTTTAGGCGGGACCTCAAGCGTTGAACCTGTGACGCCGATGAGTACGTCAGTGTGGCACTGACAGCAACAGGCATGTGCCCAAAGGTCTTCCAAGAAAACTCACGCCTTTCCCAAACAAAAGTGCAATCATCGTGCGATTTAGATCGATTTAGCATGGGAATCAACATAGCAATGCACCGCCTTGCGTAGGGGCTTTCAGTTTTCGTTGGTTTGGGCTTGGAATGGCTTAATCTGTGGTTCTACTTGTTTCCCGCCAAGGCGAGAAATAGATCATGACTGCGTAATTTTTATATACTTAGTCTTCCCGATATCCCTCATTGACAGCCCCAGCCCATCCCGGCCCCATATGTTGCTACCATTGCCATGCCTCCTCTTGCAGGGCCTCAATCTTCTCCCGATACATCTCTTCCTCGCGGACGAGCACATTTAACAAATCTGTCAATGTCAAAACGCGGTGTCATCCCCCACATCTGCTTCATCTCAGGTCACCAACTCAGTGATAGCAACTCACTCACCGGTGTGGATTTTGACCATGGTGAGGGTTAGAGAAAAAGTTGAAAGGCAGGATCAACACCACAATCTACAACTGTGCTCACTGCTGATCCGAACAGACTTGTAACAAGTGAACCAGTACCAGCTAGCTTAAGCAAGTACCAACCAGCTTACATCAACCACTGTTAATCACATCTACATGTGTCCACATGATCACGTTGGATCATCATCAATAATCATCGCTGTGAATCACAACCATCCGCTGTTTTTCATCACAAAGCACTGTCATTACCTGGCTGGTGGTTGAACCACCCCTATGAACAATATGCTCGTCAACCAGTTAATTTTTTAATAACTACTAGGGAAAATAAAAAAAAATCTTTAAAACCACCAACCAGAAAATCAGTGATATCTGAATATCTGATCAAAAATCCCAATAATAGATAGTGATATACAACAACTATATCCCAAAATATGGTTGGTTTATCATGGTTTATCACTATAACCGTTAACCATTCACAAAGCTTCACCACCATCAAGACACCTACACGCCTGGCTCGCGGCTCGGCGCGGCTCGCCTGCTTCACGCGCTGGCCGAGGAGGAGATAGTGGAAGGCAAAGAGCAGCCTCGCCAGCGGTGATCAAAATAGATTGACCATGGCAATTGCGAACCACCAAATGGGTGTTTCTCAAAATGGGTACCCAAAAAATGGCGGGTTTAATACTGTAAATGACTACTAATGGATGATTGGGGGGTACCCCTATTTTGAGAAACCACCAAATGTTGATAATTAACATGGTCATGATTGACCACCAATTGTGACAATTACCAGTTTGCTGCCGTTAACTGTCAATAATGGTTGAATTACTAAGTTACTAATCATGATTATGAATCAATTAACCATTTTACAAACTATAATCATTGACCATGATTCAGCGCGATACTTCAAGGAAACCATCCAATCCCATTTGCAAGGTTGACCATTGCAACCATGATTGAGCGTTCTGCACATGTCAACTTGAGGCCAGGGGAGCGCTCCCCTGGCAAGTTGAATGATAGGAGAGTGAAGAAACGAAGATTATGAAAGTGATCGCAAAGAGATTCGACACAGTACACCAAATCTATTTTGAGAAACCACCAAATGTTGATAATTAACATGGTCATGATTGACCACCAATTGTGACAATTACCAGTTTGCTGCCGTTAACTGTCAATAATGGTTGAATTACTAAGTTACTAATCATGATTATGAATCAATTAACCATTTTACAAACTATAATCATTGACCATGATTCAGCGCGATACTTCAAGGAAACCATCCAATCCCATTTGCAAGGTTGACCATTGCAACCATGATTGAGCGTTCTGCACATGTCAACTTGAGGCCAGGGGAGCGCTCCCCTGGCAAGTTGAATGATAGGAGAGTGAAGAAACGAAGATTATGAAAGTGATCGCAAAGAGATTCGACACAGTACACCAAATCCAGAGGAACAAAACCCAACCCACAACCATCCGATGCATCAACGACATTGTAACACTACCCATTCCTTGGGTTCATGGGATGGGGTTACCCAGTTGGCAACCACATACCTCCCCAGCACTCGACGGAAGGCCCAACCCATTTTTGTCGACAATGCCATCGCTGAGTGCCCGCACCCACTACCAACCACCGCTGCAGCCACCTTGATCCCAGTGGGAATGCCAACGGCTTCCGCGTCCGCAGCAAACTGAGCATCCTCTCAGACTTGCCGGGCCAAAACATTCATGTCAATCTGGGTGTATTCTCAGGATCTTCGCGCACAAGTATATGATTCTGCGAATAAAAGTGCGCGAATGTATAACGTAAATATACAGGATATCTGTGGGTCAGTGTGTGTCACTTCTGCGATCTTCTGTGAGACTGAACCTCCTATGTCTGAACACAATGATGGTGGAATCTGTCAGTTCGCAGACCATGTAAAAAAACAGCCAAGGGGTCCCATGCTTCATCAGCAAGCTTGACACGGCTGCGCGGCGCATCTGCTTTGGCCGTAGCATAGCCGTGTAGAGTGGCAATTCTGATATAACCTGGCGTATATCTTGGTTCTTGGAACATACCTCTTCCAGGTAGGACTGCCACTTGGACCGAACCCTCCAAACATGGGAGGAGGGAGAGTGCTGTTTGCTCAAAAGTAGCGCCTGCCCATCTACTGAGAGCTGGCTTCAACTGGTTTTCAAGGTGGTGAGTTTCGACCAATGTGGCCATACGCAGAGTAATCAACACTTGTGCGATTTCATACGGCGGATTCACTTCAAAAACAAACTGCTAGCAAACTGCGATCATGACAAGCATCGTTGTTGACATCTTTGATCTTCTGATGCAGTATGATACGTGATGTATGTTGCTGCGTGTCTATTCTCCGTGGTGTCTCTTACTTCTTCCTCAAATCCACCCGGTGAATGATGCCAAAAGATATCCTTGTTGTTGCAAATGCATCTGATCCAGCAGAAGACGTGATTGATTACCCCAAAGACCCAGGAAATGAAGAAGGGGTCGACCCACACGGTCCATCTCTGACACTTGAAGTTTGGGCCCCAGTTCCCATACGACAAAGAACCATTGGAACCAGTGCTGTTGTTGCCTGGTGTTCATCCATGCTGGTCATCGCCAGATTGCTAGTGCAAGTGCACCTTCATTTATTTGGCGGGTTGAACCCTAGCCATCATTGTTGGTCATTGTCACTTCTCCTCTCCAAAGATTTACCATCAACCATTGTCAACTATCAATGATTTGTCGTCATCGGCCCACATCAACCATTGTCAAACTGTTCTTGGCAATCTTTGAAGATCGTTGACCACGATGGATTAACAACTATGAACAATTGATTAAAACGACAGTTGGCCATTGAACAAACAACCACATACAACCACTATGGACATATCAACTGAGCGCACTCCACCACCTCTGCCCCTCTCCTCCTGCTTTGGGGGGCCGGTGGCGGCTCGAAGTTGAAAAGCTCTGCCTTGACGTTGCTGGGAGGAATGATGGGTGACGCTTCACAAGGTTCAAATGATGCTTTAAATGGGTTGTAGTGGTTCAGAATGGTTAAGAATGCTTAGAACAACATTTCATAATGATTAATGATTGATGACTGGTAGCGTATGAGGCTTCATATGCTTCCAAATGGTGGTATAGCGTATTATAATGAAGAAACTGACTCATCACTGACCACCTTCATGGCATATTGCTCCTAAATTGGTGGTCAAAATTGTTTACGATGGTTAATAATTGCTGAGGATGGTCGAATGATGGGTGAATCACTTGATGTCGAGGACAAAGCTAGTTTAATGAAGGCTATAAAGGTGTTCGCTAGCATCGAAGCTATGCTGGTTAAAGTAGTAGATCTTCCAGAGGCGTCACAAATGTGCGACTAGAAATAGCTCTTAGACATGCTGAGCAGGGGTGGCCCAAAAAGTCTACCCACACATGGCTTCCCCACAAACCAAATCACAGTGGTTCACATTGTGGCAGCACATCTTTTACCAATAAGGCTTCATCAGGGTAACATACAAAAACCATCCATCATGGCTCTTTCACAAGAACCATGCGTGATCCGTCTCCAGTATCCTCTTGTCGAGTAACCTGTCGAAAATCTACAGACCACAGAAGTTACATACCCAGCGAAGCGGCTCAGCCCGGCACTGCGGTGCAGCACGGGTGCCGCTCCGCACGGGCGAAGCCGGCGCGGCAGCGCGGCCATGGAAGTCATGGCTGTTGATGGCTGATGGCTAGTGACCTGGAAACAATTGCAGCGGCTGGTGACTGAAAACAGAAAAGCTGGGTTTTTATCAACTTGTGACCTGAGACTTTATTGACATATATCTAGGTCCAAGTGTCTGAGTTGGGAGGTGAATGATTTGAGGCCGTAGCCATACTTGACGAAGGCTCTTTGCGAGCTTTCGTAGTGGCAGTTCGACCCTTTTGTCATGCCGTTGTGTCGCTATCTTGAAGCCCCAGGCCCGACGTGGTTCCTAAATCAACCCAAACGGCTCAGAAACTATCAACTTTCACTGGCCAGTGAATCCATGAACTTCCGCTGACAAATCTGGTGCCATGTTTTTAGTTCAACTTGCTTGTCTAGATATGTGCTGGTAGAGGAACCATATATATAATAAGAACAATACCACTTGCTTGATACCTCCCATCCTCCGGTAGCTGGCTTTCTGTCTGTAATTCACTGCTAACCGCATCAAGACGGCTGCCACGGCGGTCACAGGGCCGCCTTCCGACCATGCGTGGGTCATTCAAGACAATCATTTTCCTAAAGAAAACAGATCGTCCTGGAGTAGATATACTATGCGAATCCCCATGTTCAATCTCGAGATCACTTCTGGGGGTCCAGCTTGACCCTCTATCAACTCTAGGATTTGACAACTCATGTCCTGTGCACACTTTCAGATTGTCCTGCCACCAAGGTCACAGGTGAGTGTTCATGACTTTCAATATCCATCAATATCCTAAACAACCAAAGCATCGTGATCTGGTTCAGCCAAATAAAGAGACACATGGGAAACAAAGCCCATTTGTGGACAAGAACTGAGATGTTGTTCTTTGGCTTCACTGTTTCGTTGAATTCCTTTTCTGCGCGAGTGTTGCTGACTGGGCCAGCAGAATTCACATGCTTTGGCTGCTCTGATTCATGACACGAAGCAATGTTGAATTCTTTGCAACTGCGGATCTGTCCGACATAGGTGTTCTCTGTCGGGACCCTCACAGGATGTCTAACATCTTCACACGGAATTGTCATTATCCAAATCAGACTCGTCGACTTGAATGGACTCTGGCACCGACATATTGTCGTCAAAGGAATTGTCGTCGTAGTCGTCATCATCCTTCTCCTCTTCCTTCTCCTCTTCCTTCTCCTTGCAGGGCTGAGGCCCCCTCCCCGTGTTTTGACGCGTGTCAAATATACAAGCCATTGCTGGATGATGAAATCATATGAAATTAAAGTTCCAGAGGTTGACATAAGTTGATCTCTTGAGAGAACGAGCCCAACACTGCTGCCTTTGGTTCTGCCTTTGGCTCTACCTTTGGCTCTGGCTTCTTTTCCTCCATCTTTTCTTCTTTGGTCTCCTCCTTCTTCTCCTCCGCGGCTTTGAAAATCACAGGGTGCGGCCGGCCCAATCATGTCAAAAAAACGGTCTACAAATGTGGGCATTTCATAAATGATTGGAATCTCAAAAGACCATGTGAACAGGGCCTTTGTTTGTAAGAACAACCTTGCGGGTACCAGGGAACAATTCAAAGCTGTTCCTCAGGGTCCCAAAAAATGGCTGATCAAAATTCATCGGGGATGGTTCTGGGTCCCTAATTAGTTTAAGAAACCATGATATCATGGCTGCGGGTGGTTCTAATGGGTCTTGGAGAAGCTCCCCTACAGTACTATTAATGTCCATTGCTCCCCTACCCATAAGAGGTTCTCAAAATCGCGCGAGCAAACCAACCACCATTTTTGGGGGGTTCCCTATTTTAAGGAACCCCCATGTCCTACCATGAATTCCTCAATAACCACCAGGTATGACCTCAGTGCATGCACCAGGCCACCAGTTCCAGTTCACGACTGGTCTCCTGGCCCAGCGTGTTTGCTTTGGATGTGATGGGATCCAATGCCTTCGGCGGCACCGAGCTGGTCAACAGCAATGGCATCCGATGTGAGGGAATGATTGACATATCCAACCAATGAGCTCAAAACCAATGGGATGGGATATAAAAAGGAGAGTGGTTGATAATTAAAAATGAGTGAACTGTTGCATCACATCTTCCAACTCCCCCTTTCAAACGATTGCGGAGAGGCCTCCCACTACCCCAATGACCCCAGCAGTTGCTGGAACCACTTCCAAGCAGCAAACCCATCTCCCAAAAACACGAAATTTCTGAGAAACTGTGGCTGGATCGCCCAGAACTTCCAAGATCTCCCAACATCTTCCAACTTCCAACATCTTCCAACATCTTCCCACTTGCATCCAACTGCTTCCAACATCCAACTGCTTCCAACTCCCTTCCAACTTCCAAGATCTGCTTCTCCACCTCCCCAGCCTTCCCCCGGCCTCCAACTTCCTGGGCAACAGCGTGGTGCCCGTTTTGGGCCCCAGCAACGAGTCCAAGGCATCGCCCCGCGGCGCAGTTCCCAGCGGCGCCAGGCGCTCAGCCCGGGGCTTCAGCAAGGCGTCCAGGGCGTCGCTGGCAGCTCCTGGGCAGGGGACCTGCAACGGGGACCTCCCAAGGGATCGTCCAAGGGGGTCACCCAAGGGGTGGGGTCACCCAAGGGGTGGGGTCCAGGGTCATCAAGGCACAAGAACTTCATGGTTGCATGGAAAAATCACGGGGGATACGAAGCGGATGATGATCTCGCGGCGATCCATAGCCATCTCGCGGTGGCCAACATTTGCAGGGAAACCAACCACTTTGAGGCGCCGAACTACCAGTAAAATCTGCTTCGAGGTATTAGCACTAGTGGACCAACACATGTTTCTTCAACATCGAATCAACAACTACAATAATAGTGATAACAGCAACAAACAGCGACAAAAACAGCAACACAAGCAATTAGCTGCACCATCAGCAGCTGGCATTCCATGGCCACTGTTCCAGTATTTTCCATCTAGCATTTGGATAGAAATGTCCTGGTAGCTCCTTAGCTCTCCCTTTGAAGGCCGGCCCTTTAAAGAGCTATACGGGTACCCCTGACTCCGTGGCTCCCTCCCACCCAACAGCCAGCCATTGATTTCACAGTCTTCCAGCGGTCTCCTGCTGGTCCCTTGGCAGCTTCGACTTTGGCATCGGCCTCCTTCACAGCATCCGTCTCCTCTTCCTCTTCGATGGGACTCGACACTGCCTCGAATAGCAAGCCATAGAGGCCCCGAAGGTTTCACATGGAATTCGACTCGTATCCAGTCGTGAAATCAGTTGGCGAATCATAGTTTAAGGATATTTTAGGATTCCATGTTAGTTCTCAGCACTGTATGACAAGCTTGTGACTGCCTAAAACAAGAAACGCCAAACAACACCTCATCTCCCTCTGTCATTCAAACCACGTGGCTTGAATCACCAGGTACCCCACACTGAAAAAAACCACAACAACGTCGCCATGAACAACTATGAACCGTACAAGCAAACAAAATCAAACAGAATCCCATCTCAAGAAGTGTTCAAAATCGGCAGTTGGCTCAATCCGCCATCAATGGTTGCAGCAAAAACACATCCGATGATTGCTTATAGACCATGCGACCAAGCCCTGGAACTCCGAAAAAAAGCACCGAAAACCATAGACACGACATTGCCACAACCCGCAGCCATCAACCCCCGCACCCAGCACCAGGCTTAGCACCCCATCTGCCCAGGCGCTATGCCACCGCGCTTCACCGGGCGCACGGCCTCCACGAAGTCGCACTTCTCATCCAGTTCCGTGGAGAGTTCCACGGAGTAATCGGCCATGACGGACATCTCCTAGGCATTGGGAACAACCAGGTGGCTTTCTATATGGATCTGGAGGGGTTATAACCATTAGTATGGTTAATAGTAAGTGTACCAGGTGACTATGGGTCAATATCAACCAACCAATCATGGGGGATGCAATGGTTAATGATGGTACACCAGGGGTACAGAGTTTTGATCCATAGCCATGTGTATTCTTCACGGTAGCACCATGATGTGTCTGTTACCCTGCTCTTGTGTTCATGCTTAATGAACTTTTTTGACTCAAATGTCAATGGTTTCTAATTAACTATGGGACCATCGCTGAACATGATTGACTGCCAGGGTCCGGCTTGATCAGGTCTAACCATTATCAACCATTCCCAGCCATTGATTAACAATCATCACTAAGCAGCATCCACAATCATCACTAAGCAGCATCCACAATCATCAGTAAGCAGCATCCACAATCATCATTTATCAACCATTAGTTAGCCACCAAATGACTACTATTAGTCAGATTTTAATCAACCATCATGGACCATTTCAGACCGTCTCTGTCTGTCTTGCTGCAGCAACCATTCATCAGCTGTTGGGATGGATCAACACGGGAGTCTAACTTTTGTTCCACGTTGACGCGACTGGGGAAAATGCAGCAGGGATAACTAATGCGGTCAAATTGCACATGTAAAAATGATTAAACAAATGCAAATATGCAGCAAATGACATATGTGTTGGCAAATGGTTGTCACACCCGGTACATGGAACATGAAATCCATAAATCGGTATGTCCCATAGGCAAATCATCTGGCTTGGAACCCATTTTCTGGATTCAATATCATCCGGTGGAACAAATGCTTTTGGATGGTGAATGGTAGACCATGATAGTTCGGCTTGACTAACCACAAGTGTTCGGCAAACTAATCCTTCATCATCTTGTCTCAATTAACCGCTCGTTTCTAATTCATGGTTTATCAAACTGAAAGTTCCAATTCGCAGGTCACCACATGGCTAGCTAAACCAGTTCAACCTGTCACTGGAGGTCTCGACCTGGTGAGTCATTCAACTGATGAATGAATTGCTTGCGTTCGAAAGCCATGAGGGTCCTCCAGCTGTCCCTGTTGAAGACCAGTTTTCTGGCGGTTGCGGCTGCTAGGTTCCAGAAGGGTAGTTCTTGAGGGGATATCGAAACATGAATCTGGGTACATTCAACCATCCTTCACCATTATTCCACAGTTATACTTTAGTGGGATGTAGCTGGTGGTTTCTCAAACTTGGGACCCCCAACATGGTTGGTCTATTACTATGAATGACAAGCGAAGGATGATTTAGGGGTATTCTGAGAGACGCCCAGCTGGCATACAACTCCATTCAGTGGTATGGCTATGGGTCAAAACCCTGTACCCGTGGTTCCCCTACGATTAGCCATTGTTTTCCCCATTATTGGTTGGTTAATATTGACCCATAGCCCAGTCAGTGGGCTAGCAGGCCCCGTTGTTTTACGACAAAGGAGGGCCGGACACGCTGACGACTCAACGAGCCAACGATCGCATTCGAATCTCGAGCCGCGCCAAGTTTCGTTGAAGGAGGCGCTCACCTGACCTCAGGAGAGACAGAGCCTTACCCTTTGATAAACTAACATGGCAATGGAGAATTCACAATTTTGTTGAGAAAACTCTGAGAAATCAGGCATTTCTGGTGGGTTTTCCATTACCATATTAGTTTACCAGAGGGTAACTATCCTGAACTGCTTAGCCATCGCTGACTCTCATTGTTAACCATCACTATAAGCAATCATTAACCATCATTGTTGCCTGTTGACCATTGATAACCATGACTTCAGTGCTGGCAGGTGCACTAACTCCTGGAATCCTCCGTGTAATGGTTTGTAAAATCAACCGATTAGGTAATCAATGGTTGCAGGGGGTATACTCAACAAAGACATAGATTAATTAACCACTATATAATGTTGGATCCATATCAACAATCCCAAACATTGACCTAAATAGCTAAAACCCTGTCAAATCTCGGGGGTCTATGCATTTTCCAGTAGTGGTAATGGTCACAGTTATCAATCAAAACCAACCAAGCACTAAGCACGGTCATTGGGGCTGCGGGTTTGACCAACACAAGTAGGGACGTAACCAGCGAAAGTGTTCATATATCATAGTCATTCATAGGCCAACAAATTACCGGCCGAATGCCTAATGCATAAAAAGCAAGAAGACCCTTGGTGCCATGGCAAGGGTGGTGCAAGGGGCACATAGATCACGATAAACAATGCATACCAAAAATATCCGAAAACAGCGTACGATAGATCCAGAGCAAACTCCCTACCATAGCAGCCTTTTTTCTTCTTTTTTGTAATCGGCTACAGGGTACACTGCTAAGGATCAAAGCCCTCTCTGGTCAAAGGCAAGGATAGATATCCATGCCCCCCAAACGGTTTCGCCAGCTCCAGCGCCAGCAAATGGAGGTGAACCATTTGGCTATGGGTCAAAACCCCGTACCCCTGGTTCCCCTATCATCAACCATTGTTTTCCCTATGATTTGCTTGGTTACTATCCCCCATTTTTGGTTGGTTAATATTGACCGATTGCCATTTCTCACTTCCGGGCATGAACTCGGTCACTGGGTGTCTCGCTGGAGCTGGCATCCTTCTTCTCCGAATTGGGTGTCTCTGGGACTGAAGGGACCTGGCGATCTGATTTTCCACAGCCGCTGCCTGGTGATAGATTTATATCTGCATGTATTTAATTCCATTCATGTGGCTATGGGTCAATATCAACCAACAATAATGGCTTGTAACAACCAACCAAACTATAGGGATAAAAACAATGGTTAATGATAGGGGAACCAGGTGTACAGGGTGTTGACCCACCGCCGTGTATATGCGCAGATACG
>VSDK01024768.1:42022-57059 GCA_009767595.1 Symbiodinium kawagutii
CTGAGTGTGGAAAACCTGGCTAGAGATTCCACAAGATGAACATCACCTCCAGCAATGCCACTGCGACGATACCAAGTTTTGGGGTGCTTATCTAACACAGGGCCGGTTGCTTATCACCAAGGCAATTGCTATATGGATTGACTGGTGGCTGCTATACTACTTGCCACTGGCAATACCTTTGCATACCAACTTGGTAACACTGTTACTACTAGTGTCAGCTGTTTAACATTGTATAACTATTAATCATATCTCTATATATATAAAGAGGTAGACAGTCTTTTTTAATCCCTCTCCGCAGCAATTATGTCAAAAATAGTTAAAGAATGAGACAAATTACCAGTGGAACATGTCGTGATCTCTTCTGATAGCTTACCAGTTCAACACCCGGCCAAACCCTGGGTGGAGAATCTGGAACCAGCCAAGCCGAGCCAAACCTACAAGCTTGGAGGTTAAACTGCCGAAGACATGCTCACTGGAACGAAAGAAAAAAACAAGATATACCCCCGACTTCATTTTGCTGCTTTTCGGCTTTTAGAGCTCTTTCCACGTCCCCCTGTCCTTCTGCCTTTGGCAGATGGCTCAAGGGTTTGGAACTTAAGAGTTGACAACGTGGAGTGAAACACTGAAAGAAAAGGTCGGAGTTTTGGATCGGTTTTTGGTATTTTCAACGAAGCCAGCACAGCTAGCCCTTCATTGAGGTATATGCGGGCACTTTTTTGGGCATGCCACCGGCCCTGGACTAAAATCCGGTCTAAAGACTGGTGCTTTGTGAACCAGAATGTTGCCCCCCCTCTCCGTAGAGAGTAGGGTCTAAACTCATAAGACGAAAGTTGCAGAGCTTCTATACATTGGTTAAACAAGGCTCGCCACTGAGCCGGTGAAGTTGCTAACCGGGCGGAAGCATCCACAGACTTTTTCCAAGTCTTAATCAGCAACACAGCAGGTTCATGGCCGATAACCACGCTTTCTGCTGCTCCATGGCGTTTGCCGCCTTTTGTGAGGCCCAAACTAACCAGCACCTGCAAATCTTGAGGAGCAGCTAACATACGAGCAGAGGTTAAAGCAAGAACTTCTCCAGTCCTCAACATGCCATAAAAGCCTACCAGTAAGGATATGCCGAAGGCATTATGCCCATGGAAAAATGACCAACCAGCCATTGCGAGCACAATGTGCTCGGGCAGGGGCGGCGCTCTATTTGGCAGTTCGTTTACCGACCAGGTTTTGAGTAACCGCCATGAACCAGGCAGATTGTTTCTGACATTGGGCTGAATGTCCTGTAATCCTGCCACGGTATCATTTGCCTGGGCCCTCCCGGCACCGGATGACCACAAATGTTCAATGTAGTCACACACCAGTGCATCTAGGCGAGCAAGTTGGCGTGGTAGAGTCAATCCCTCCATTGCTAAGAAGTCAAAGAAGGCCTTGGTAGCAAGTTGATATCGGCGCTTGGTGGCCGGTTGGACGGTAAGCTCACGGAGTGTTCCTAAACGTTGTCTTTGTTGCGCGCGCTCTGCAGGCTGCCTTTGTTCAAGCAACCTTTTTGGCATGGCGGAATTTTGTGCGGACGCCGCGACCCCAACGCGAGGGTCGATCGGCGGGGTTTTCGGATGTGTGGATATACCCCCACACGGGTTGCAAATTCCCAGCCAAACAAAGCGCGTTCACTTTTGACAACGTTCTTCGGAGCTTCCGTGAGCTACTTCGTCCCCTTGCCAACACATTGAGACACACAAGGCTGTCTGTCAAGTGCAGCACCCGTTGATTCACCTGCTTACCGTGTTCCAGCCGCCACTTCAGGGATGTCAACACTGCTCGTAACTCGAGCGAGTTTATATGTTCCGCTCCTAAGGTCCATTGCCAGCCCGCAATGATCCTCCATTTCCAGAGCCGAGCCGGAACACTCGCCCGCAGACGGTGCGACTTCGAGGTTCCTGAAGTTGGCGCCATGACCATGACATCTTCGCCCTTTATCGACACCAAGTTGCACAAGTGAGATGCCAACTGCACTGCGCTACCAGTGATTTGTTTTCGAACAGGATTCAAAGGGAGCCGGAAGAGACGCCCTTGCACCCAGGCAGAACCGCCAGGAGCACAACGATCCACAAGTTGCTGGGGGGTTACCCAGTCTGTGAAACCAAGCATCCACAACAAGCTGTTGAGCAGGGACGCTACCACCAAAACGCTCCATGAACTGCCCAGCAAAGTAAGCCGCGCATCAGTGAACTCAGCACCTTTGCGATCAGCCGAGCGGAAACACTGACCAGTGTATCCTACTGGAAATCCAAGCATTGCCTCTCGTTCAGCAACGTCAGGCACTCGGAAGTCCCCGGATGCATTGACAAGGCAATTGTTGTTGCAGTATTGGTAAGGCGGAAATCTGAACTTGTCCAAAGTCCAACGCTCTAACTCTTCCAGTGAACATTGCTGTATTCCGGCCGGCTTGCGTCCGGCTGTAGCTCGCGGGCGACTCGTTGTGAAAGTAGGGAATGGTCGACTGGCGTCACGCTTATGCCACCCTTCGCGGATGACATCCTTGAGTTTCTGCTCCCCACTGAGATGAACCCCTAATAGACCGTCATCCCGAGAGAAAAGTGCTACACCATCCTTGGCCACAATGTCCCAGGTCAACCAGTACAACCGCGGCCGGCTGCACCAGGTGAGTTCACCAGCATCGCAGAAGACGGGCTCCGCGCCAAACCCCTTTGACATGGTGTCACGATCACCCACGTCCATGGACGCCACTGACTCCATGAGCTCATGGGTTGGACACCACGAAAAGGCTTTGCGCAGCATTGCCGACACCCGAGGCACGTGAGCAAACAGGGATGATCGCTCATCCTTGAGCGCACCCTTCCGGTCACTATTCAGTCCGGAAACTCCCTGGCACGGCGGGCCGGCGCCAAGCAGTACCAAACTACATTGACCGAACTTGCGCGACCATTCTAGCACAAGGTCCCAGGTAACATCTTGGACCTGAGGAACATGGACTACAGTAGGGAAGTGAGCTTCGACTGTACGTCTAGCCGGCTCATGGCATTCCACTGACACATAGCCAACCACCTCGGTCTCCAACAAGTCTAAAGCAACGCGAAGGGCAGATATCCCATCAAACAAACCTACTGCAAAAATGCCACGCTCGCCCCCTACATCTGGACGATGCCCACGAAGACTACCTTCTGACACCATAGCTCCCGATGATGACAACGAAGTAGACGCACAGATGCCGCCCCCTTGAGAGGAAGCATCACTGCATGTCACCATGCCACAAACGGGCAGTCGGAAGTCGAGACGAGCCAGCGGCATCAACCCCAAGAACCGTACCAACTCCAACTGGCAATCAGCCGGGGTGTTTTGCCATTTGTGCGGGTGCGTCTCATAGGACAAAATGTGTCGCCATACATTGTTGAGTGAACCCAAAAGAGCTCGTCGAAACATGGCTACGTACACCAGTCCACCACACACAACCTGCCATTGCTTCTGCGTGGCCGCCTGCCGTTGCAAAAGTTGGAGAGTCAGACCTATATACTTGGCCAACTTGTCAGCCTTTGGAAAAGCAATCCCGAGACACCCGTCGACAGTGGCCCCCTGCACCTCCGCAAGGGATGATCTGGAGACTGATTTCTTGATGTTTCTTGGCACGCTCCAATGTTCATAAGAGCTCCGCAAAGCTAGAACGCCCGGCGCACAAGAGTGCTGCAGATCCACCATTTGAGTTGCACTAACTTTTTCTAAGAGGTCGTAGTTGTCAAGATAAACACGCCAGGTCGTGGAGGCCACGCTGATCGGTTTATCCTTCCGCAACTCCGCTTCTGGCACATTGATGGATTGCTCAGGGTCACTGCTCCACGCCACCAGATTTCTGTGCACATGCTGTGCTAAAGAGACGCTGTTGGCAAAACCCATAGGCAAAACCAAAGAAGCCAAAAACACCCTTTGTTCACCAAAACTCGCCGGAGCGATGTGACTGGGCACCACTTTGTTAAATGCCAAATACTTTGTCCAAGCCGACGGCACTGACATAGTATAAAAGAAACATTTAACATCTTCACTGGACACCAGTAAACGCTCATGCGGTTGTAAAAAGAACGGGTTCATGGTTGACCACGCCGGAAGTGTGCCAATGTCGCCATCGATGGGTTGACATATTGAGTTCAAAGGCACCAGGTTCATAATTAGACGAAAGATCTCCGTGCCATCTTCACACCATTCATTTTTGCTTACACAGAATAATCCATTCAACAGCGGACCATTACCAGTGTTGAACACTTCGTCCTCCCCTATGAACCGACAGATTCCAGAAGACACCAATCCTAAACACACTGACTCCCAATGACGATCTTCCACCATGACCCGTGGGGTGGTGATCTTTCCCCATTCAGGCCTGGGCTTAAGGTAATCATCGAAATGGGTTACATAGTGATGGCATCCCAATGTGCACACATCGGCCAAAGGAACCTTGCCAACCTCTCTGGGTAAGGCCGGTGCGACATTCTTCCACTGGAACCATTGTGCCACTTGTACCTCGTCACCTTTATAATCAATGGACTTAACCTTGAAAAAATCATCCCAGGTCAACGTAGGCACCACAGAAGCGATACTTCTAAAATGCATTGCATCTCTCAACAGATTCTCGAGGCACGCCCGTTGCCCATCCGTCGGTGTACCATCATCAAAAAGCTCACATCCCCAGTATGAGTTTAAGGCCAGGATAGTGCTCATCAACCAGGACATAATCTCATCATCCTCAATCTTCAACAGAGTGCTCAACTTTTCTCGTGAGGTAGGTAGGGGATATATAGCTTTGCTAGATCTCCTACCCGTGGTCTGGCTGCGGAGGGGCAAAACCTCAAGAGACAGCTGAAGCACTCCCTTACCACAAAGTCCCAAGGGGGTACCGACCAACTCCGGAAAACACTGTACCTTTTCACGCCTCTATGAGTTGCTCTCGGCATTTGGTCTGGCTGCGGAGGGGCAAAACCTCAAGAGACAGCTGAAGCACTCCCTTACCACAAAGTCCCAAGGGGGTACCGACCAACTCCGGAAAACACTGTACCTTTTCACCCCTCGATGAGTTACTCTCCGCATTCGTCACGATCGCCGGACAGGAAGGGACCCAAGCACCATTTGATACCGGACCCCGTTCCCCTGGCAGCTCAGGTGAAGTTCCCAAAGCGGTGACTTTTGCTTTTGGCTTTTCTTTGCTTTGGGAGGAAGGCTCCTTCTGACATGCCCTTTGGATGGCCACTTCCTTTCCATCCTCATAGCGGCAATCTTCGGTTCGATCACCTTCCCAGAAAGCCACGGCCATAGTATGACCGGCACTGTGCTGATCCTCTCTTGCCGTTTCAGGGATCTCTGCCCCGACTTCGCTCTCTTCGGTTCCCTGACTCCTCAAGAGGCCCCTTTCTGGCCCCCATCTTCCTTCTTCTTGCCTGAGTCGTCCTTCTTGCCACTCTTCCCTTTTCGGTCCTGCTTTCCTTGTCCTTTCCCTTTTCCATCGTTCTTCCCTGCTCCCGATGGTCGTCCCGACGGAAGTGACGCCAGCCATCGCACTCGCTGCTCCTCGTACACATCCTTCTGCGCTTCCTTCATCTCTTTTGTTGCTGCTAGTGCCTGCCCTTCTTGCGCCACCAGCTCCATGCGTTGTGCGACCTGCCAGTTCGTGCCCATTAGGCATGCTTCGCCTGCCTTGACTCGTTGAGTCATTACGTCCAGGGCAAAGCATACTCTGCCCTTTAATAGGGCATCTATGCAGGTCGATAGCGTCAAAAGTTCCCGCAGAAGGGGTCCTCCTCCCTTCTTGCTCAGGACCATCCTGTGGTATTGCAGGGCTACTGGTGACACCCCCGATACCGACGCATCCATTCCCATGTCCTGCAACATGGACGCTCGCATTTGAGCAAGGGTTTGGTGGGATAGAACTCCCGGAAAGGACTCCGCAATGTTCTTTGCTTTGGAGGCCTGGAGGAACAACGACTCCTCGGCCTGTAGATCGCTCTTCTTCAACGAGCTCTCTTCTGATGACTCCGAATCCGAACTCTTCCTTTTCTTTTCTTTCCTCCTCAAGGATTTTCTGGCGGCTTTTGCTACCCGTGCTCTCACCTTCTCCTTGACATCCAGTCCCGTGCCTTGGAAGAGCAACCTGGGGCTCTTCAACGCCGCATCCCTGGGTTGACTCCCATCGAGGGCTACACTGTCCCCCGAGGAGCCCGACTTTTTCTTGGTCTTGCTCTTCTTCTCTGCCTCTTTCTTCTTTGCGTCCTTCTTTGAACTTTTCTCCTTGTCTGCTTTGTTTTTCTCGTCTTCGAGTTTCTTCAAATCCTTCTCCTTCTGCGCGGGATCCATTCCTGGAACGGCTGCGTCTGCCGCTGCCCGGGCCCTCAGGCCTTCGAGCTCGTCTTCCGCTCCAAAGTCCATCACCTTGTCCAGATTCGTGACCCATCCTTCTTCTGCTCTTTCTTCGCCCATCTTCCGGATCTTCCTGCAATGGATCAGGTCGTCTGCTGTCTGATCGCCTCCGCATCCGGTCCCGCACACGTGAAGACGAAGCCTCAGCTGAGGTGATCCACTCTGGAGCCTCAAGATCGCCTCGTGGGTGGTGCCTCGGGGCTGCATCTTCAAATACACCTGGTCCCCCGCCACCATTGTCCCCACGACGCGTCCAGCTACACGACACTCGCCGTGGTAGTACTGGCCTTCTTCCATGACGATGTCCTTCTGCACTAGCACTTCGCCAAGGGGGATCTTGTTGAGCTCGACGACCTCTCCTCGCTGCCACAGGTTCAGGTGATCCACCCCGCCTGGGTCTTCGACTCTCGTTGCTGGCCTCCTCACTTGTAAGCGACCTCTTCGCCTCATAGGGATGGCCTTTGCTTTGGCCTTTGCTTTTGGGCCTACTCTCATGGCCCTGCCTGCTGCCTTTGCTTTCGCCTTTGCTACGCCCTTTGCCTTTGCTTTCGGCGCCATTGCTACTTTTTCTTGTTCTGCTTGACTCCCTTCCAGTAGTCAACTCCTCGCGCGTAGTGCTTGTATCCTCTCCACCTCTGTATCCTTGGTGGCGACCTCGGCCTCTCTCTTGCCCGTCCTTCGTCGTGGCTACGGGGTTGATCCCTCTTCCACGAAGGGGGGGTTCGAGGTTCTGGTATCTCTTCACGGAGTTCGTGGCTCTCCTTCCCACGCTCCTCGAAATGCCTTCCAACGGATCCCCTGGGTTCCACGCGGGTCAATCCGTATTCGTCTGGTTTTTCTTGGACTCTTCTGTCTACCTTTCTCTGTAGAGGGTCCCTTTCTGAAGAGCTGCTAGCTCTCTTTTCTTTTTCTTTCCTCAGACGGTCTGCAGCTGCGGCGGTCAAGGGAAAATCCCTCGCGGCGTGACTGCTCTCTTCTTCAGTCTCCACTTCGATCTCTTCCTCTTCTTCTTTCTCCTCACTGGGTTCTACCTTGTGTTCCTTCCGTCTTTTGTGACTCTTCCCTTTATTCTTGTCCTTCTTTCTTTTGCTTTCAGAGGCTTTCTTTCCTTTTTCTTCTGGCTTCTCTTTTGTTACTTTGTCCTCTACTTTCTTTCTTCTCTCTTTCTTGTCAGGGTTCCTCCCCGAAGAGGCGGCTTTAGCAGGCTCTTTCTCTGGTTCTTTCTTGGCTACCCCACTGGTGCTAGGCTTCTCACTTCCTCCTTTGGGCCCGGACTCAACCAAGTCAGCAAACACACCTGCGCAGTCTCGGATGGCACTCAATGCAACCGATTCCTGTTGCGGAGACAGGCGGCTAACCAGGTCCAGCACCCGAAGCCCGGTTCGACAGATAGCGCAGGGATCGCCTCTGAAGATATGGCACCGGGGGCACAACATTCAAGAGCCTTAAGCCAAACACTATGGGATTCAAACCAACTGTTACCTCTTAGTACCCGGGGCCGGAGATACATATGTAACTTTATAACCCGGGAAATAAAACATAGTAAGCTATATAACACACTGACATTCACAACAACAGTGGAAATGTTGGTGTATGTTGTTAATGTCTAGTACCATAGCTTATATGTTATTGGTCAGTGAATACACCAGTAATAATCATAGTAAAGCTATTGTTGGTGTATGTTGGTATTATTGGTGGCTGTGAGTCAAAACCCTGTACCCCTGGTTCCCCTATCATTAACCATTGGCCCCCCTATAAAATGGTTGGTCATGATCCCCTATCATGGTTGGTTAATATTGACCCATAGCCATTGGCATAAACGGTCAGCTTCTTCTCGCGCCACACTTCTCCAAGCCTCGTCCTCGTCTTTCCCCAAGTTCGCCGCCCAACCTGGCGCATCTGGGGTTGATAATGGTTAAACCATGGTTAATCAATCCCTACCCTTCCAGTTACCATTATAGTAGGTAACCAACCCCAAACAGTAATGGTAGAAACCAGCTTACCTACTATATAGGTAACTGGAAGCCTAGGGAATGGTCAGTTAAGATATGTTAGTATAATGGTGAAATAGTGATTATTACTGGTTGGTGGTTTTCAACCCCTCTGAAAAATACGAGTGAATAAACCAACCGTCCTAATTAAATACTGATGGAAAAAAAAATCAACATCTCCAACCAGGGATCCTTTCACAAGGGATCACGAGGAAGATTCGGAATATCACTCACCTTCCAGCTGAGGTATGAGATCAGTTCGAACCCAGCAAGTCAGTGAAGTTACAACTTTGCTGTGTGTCCGAGCTCAAATGGTGAGTTGTCCCATGGTCACAACCAACCGTCAGCATGGTTCATGAGCCATGGCTGATTGGCTGGGTGATGACCTCCGAAGCAACAACCTATTGGTGGCTTCATGGATGACCATTGTGATGATGATCACCAGGGACTGCGAAAACACGAAGCGGATCAACCCAGGGGCAGCTAAAAAATAATCAAAACTCCCAATCGAACGTTCAACGATTTCCGACACCGCAAGAATAATCAATTGCTTATGGTTGGTCGTTGATGACTGATTATTGATGAAAATGATGATGATTACTGATTACTGTAATATACTGTAATTATGATTTCATCATTTTTATCATCCATTTCCAGATCAGTGTGGATTTCATTGGGCACTCAAGGCCGAATCTCGCCAAATGCCCAAGTCCAGCCTGATTGCGCCATCTTTCCCACCTCGATTGCCAAGTCCAGGCAGATTGGATGAGTTCTTTCATGTTATTTCCATTGGGAATGGCTTGGAACCAAAAGGGGTCACCAAGTTGGATTCTCTAGCAAAACCTGGCGGTTGATAACCTTCAACCACAAGACTCAGCCACCAAGTGACCAAATATTCTGGGAATTCTCCAGATTCGTCACCCCATTGGCTGATCGGCAAGTCTGACCTTTGAAAAGAACAAACAGTTTGTTACCACGTTCAGATCTTTGTTCTGGTAGATGTTCTACTTCCAGTTGCAACCGATTCCCAAAGTCGCACCATTACACGACCCCAACTCGGAGTTCAACAGTGTTGTTGCAAACCCAGTTGACGGTTTCTATCAGTCCGAAGACATGAACTTCCTTGTTTTCCTCCCAACTCAATCGTCAGAGACAAACAAATGTCGTGAAAAGAATATATAACCAGAAACTTCGATCGTTTCCGCTAATGATCCATGATTTAAAACAGGACCAATGGTTCCCAACCAGAAGCTTCACAACAGCGGGACCCCCCCATCAGAATCTATGAACTCGCCCGCCCTGTGCTGGGCCCACATGCCGCACTGACCGGAGAATCGCTGGCCGAAAGGATGTCAGCATCCGCATCAGAGTCGGCCTGTCCGGGCGGGTGCTTGCGATGAGTGAGGACATCATGGGCCCAGAATTTTCACGGCCTATCGGAAGAATTTTTTTCTGCATCGATGCCGATCCCCATTTTTCCGAATGGCGTTCCTTCCTTCGCTACGACTTTCACTTTCGGAGTTGCAGGATGCCACTGCTTTTTCCTGGTAAGAATTTCTAGCAATAAACCAACCATTTTTGGGGTCCCCTATTTTGAGAAACCATTATTTGAGATGAGTCCAGTAACTACCATCACCTGCCAGTGGGAGCCCTCGACGCCTCTGCATTTATGTACAAGTTGGGCGCCCGGCGCTCCATGGCAGTGGGCAGCTCCTGTGGCGACAAAAGGACTGCGATGAATTGGTTCATCTTGGTAGTGTTGCCCCTGGATGAGGCTAGACCCCAGGTTTGCCAATTGGGAGGATACTATCTTGATGAAAAACCAAGGCTTTTGGGGGATACCCTCTATTAATCCTGTCGAGGGATCACATCCGATCACGTTCCATGATTCCGCAGTGCCTTGGCCGTCTCCGTCAGGGAGAAATTCAGGCTACCATCCTGAGCGCCTGGCGAACTGACGTGGCATGGCGCATCCATTTCAGGCACCCATGGGAGGATGGGTTAGATCCATGGGGTCAGATAGGAAATATCTAGACCCAACAGGAACCGCAGTTGGAATCGTTTTTGGGCTAAGGTCTGTTAAGAATGACCGCGGCCCATGATCAACATAGAGTGAGGAATTCATGATTAGACCCGAAGCATGAATCTTTCAGATGGTAAAGCCATGCTGAAACCTTGATTTATCACGGGGTAATGACTATTGGTTGATGGGAAAGCCCTCCTCGGAAGCCGCCTTGTAACCACTGGAAGCACCAGCATGCCCCGGCCATGGAACCCAAAAGGTGTTCGCCACCCACAGATGTTGTTGGTGAATTAAAAACATATGGTCATTCACTGTCAAACAACGCATCTCAATACGGAAAAACAAGCAGCATGGGGCTTAATAGACCAATAAGTATGGCTTTGGGTGAATGGAATAACCCAGAGGTAAAGAATGACCAACAAGAATATTGGTATGTCAAGCTCGCCATGGGGACCATAACTACTAATGATGTGCGAATCTTAGTCTTGGGAACGCGGATTGGCAATCTTCTCGTGGGGTAACATTGATGCATACATCTACTCGTTCCAAAATCATACCCCTTCCCACCACATGGTGCCAATACCTTCCAATCTACGTATGAGATTGAAAGGGCGAACATGCAGCAATCAATGATTTCTGAGGTGCAAGAAAAGGTCAGGATCCAATTCGTCCAGTTCCAAAAACTGTGAACACATTCTGCCTTGGAAGTGATCACTCTGAGGCAGATCAACCTTCTCTTTAGCCTACCCACATGGGTCCAAGCTTGAACACTGCCATCACTTCAGTTTCCAAAAGTGACCATGATATTGCCATTTATCATAAGTACCATGCATATAATATCAGGTCAGTTCCCAAAAGTCACTACAATATATCCATGAACTTAACATATAATGAGAATAGTACAGTTCCTTACCATTTATATGTTCTTACATGAGAATAATATATACTATAACAAGTATATTCCCATGCCCCGCAATCACTGCTCTACCATTACCACTGCCACGCGCCTGGTCGCTCCGTTTGCTCGGTCAGTGAGAAGTTGAGACCTCACAACAGCCGGACAGCCCGAACGATGGCCGACCGTGCGGATCCGGGACAGCCCAACTGGTGGCCTCGGAGTCCTTGCGGATCCTGAACTGTCGACCCCAAAAACTCCATGACAACTCCCGGGAATCATCATGAATCTCTAGTCATCTTAGTTCTCAACTAATGAATCTCTAGTTGTTCATTAGTTTGTTTCCCCCTTTTGAGAACTGAGTGGCTATGGAGTGAACGCTTGGTCGTCCTGGAGCTGCTGGGCATGATCCCTGGTAGAGACGGCAACTATCATCTTCACACCCACCAGATCTGTAGGAATGTCACACGATGTCACATGTCTGTGCTGGTTGTTTTTGGTTGAAGGATTCTTACTAATGAAGCACTAATAAGCATACTTAGATCATGATTCTTACCAATCAAGCGATTCTTACTAATCAAGCATTTGGATCATTTCCGATCACCACCAACCAGCCCAGTCCATATTTCCCCTTCCCTTTCTACACACCAGCTACCCAGTACTGAGCACACAACTTCCATCGGCACTGCCCTGCGCGATCACTGTGGGGCACCAAAGTTGACATGGATGATCGATCAGCGACAAGAGATCTTGATCAGTAAGGAGATTACACCAATGTAGCAGTGCATCATACACAAATTGTAGTGGAGAACTCGTGTCCACAAGCAGTACATAGGCAAAATTGCCAGTTGAGTGGTTGGATACAGAAATTCCCGTTTGCAATTTCCCAGCATCCCAGCAAGGCACCGTATCCTGTCGCCCATGACCAGTGTTGATCACCTTGGAGAGGGAAAAGGCCAGAATCTCAATCTCGGCATCGTTCATCAATACAAAAAAAACAAGACACAACCTTTGTTTCCAAATATGAACCACGGGATGTTAGCATTTCCTTCGATGATATTCGCCTACAGAATACCTAAAAAACGAAAAAAAATCTTCGAGGCCTGCTCCAAGGCGTTGGACGGGGATGGCCAACACATTCATCACCGGCTTTGGTGATGGGAAAAAACAAAAAAAAAAATGCGCCGTTTCAGATGTCAAGACTACAACTACAACTATGCACCAAAAGAACTAAGCGATAGCTGCTACTGCACTTCTCCCTTCAAAGAGAACGACCGCATCTGCACAAAGTCTGCTCCAAATCTGCCCTAGACATGGCTGGGCAAGGCCTTGACAGACCTGCTAACCCGGCCACATCCCCCCTGACACTCACAGGAACTGGGGCGACCCCACAGTCACGCTGGGTTGGCCAAAGCCGCTCTCTTGCCTGGGCCGGTGGCCACGGTTGGGTGCTACAAAGCTTGAAGATTTGCAAGGACAATGAGCCGCAAAGCGATCAAATTGTTCAATTGCCATTGGCCCGCAGCTTAAAGAGGGATCACATGGCGCATTTTCCTGGGGGCAAATCTTCCAACTGAACTCATCTGCAACCCTTCCACCTTCAACCCACCATGCAGCCCTTGGGCCGCCACATGCTTTGCAGCTCGGCCACCTGCGACTGTGGACTGGTCCCCAAGGTTTCCAGCAAGCCTATCCCGGCGAAGATGATTGGAGTATTCATTGGTAGCACTCATCAATGGTGATTACTGGTTTGACTTGATGATTTTCATGATGGATAGGCTTTGGCTTGGTCGAATTGATGTTTCAACTGGTTCCTGTCTTGGTGCAAACTGGCTTGGTTAGACCACTGAGCTGACGAGGAAGCCGCAAAGCTGAAAGGCGGACTGGCAAGGCTACTGTTGGCTGTGGCATTGCCGTGGTCCATTGGTTGGCTAGCGGTTCATTGACCAACACAAACGGAAGTCTCTAAACAGGACTAAAATCATGGAACCGACACAAATAGGTCAGAAATTGGAAAAAACATCTTAAAGTTCACCAATAGAAATGATAGTGTAGTCACTGTGCTGCAGGTATCATTTTTCACTATTGACAAATCTGGCGTATCAATCTCAATTGAAATCAGACAGACCGCCATGGGTCACCAACAGGAGAACGATCCAAGATCATTCCAGCCTTTATTGCCCACTGTCAGGGGGCGAAAGCGCCACTGGTGTTCGGTGGCTAAATTTTCGGACAGGGCGAAAAGCACAGGATCTATTTCAACTGGTTTCCAGTGGTTTCTTGTGGTTTCCCGTGGTTTCTGTTGGTTTCTGTTGGTTTCTTGTGGGTTTCTAGTTGTTTCTGGTGGACACAAGAGGCTTGCCTTGTCCCTGAACCCGTGCGCACCGGGGCCAGGACAGCCTACTTGGACTGCTGACAGTTGATGACATGCTTCCTTTCGGGGATGATAGCTCATGGCAGCTCATGGTGGCTCATGGTAGCTAGTTGGATGCAAATCCCAGGATGCAAATCTCAATAATGTTGATGGCACTTCTGATCACAAGCTCGCGATGATCCTCAACGATCCGGCTAGCAGAACCACTATGTGAATGATTAACTAAGGCAATTGCTCAGCACTGGCCATCATGAACCAGCACCACTAGATTTCCCATTCTGGTCAGGCCTTCTCCCCTACTGTAGTTGACCACTTTGCTGACCATGATCATTCTTGCTCCAAATCAGCCATGTAACATGCTTCATCAACATGGCCAATCAACGTGGCTGATCAACATGGCCAATACATCTAGTACTGAACCATTCAACATTATTGCTGACAGTGATTAATCAGCAACACCAAAACAAGTGGCTCGACGGATTGCCCGGCCTGCTCAGACAGGATGTCTAAGCGACCTCGAACCTGCAACAGTTGCCAGCAGTGCTAGTGAGTGACCAAGAGGTTGTTAACCATCACTCATGGTTCGCAACCAATGATCAACGGTGGCATCCAACCCTGCTTTGTTTGGTCATGACCATTGCCCGGAACTCACGGCTACTCCATGACTGTGCTTTTCTGCGATACACGGAGCATATGGAACGCTTCTGACGGCCGCCCTGACCGCAAGACAAGCAAAATCACGGATTGTTTTTGAACTACCTGGACCAGTGGCCAAATGGCTGCTGCGTTGCTCCTGGATCATTGATCCTTTCAGCAGAACTCAGAAGTTTGACTCCTCCCTGGTTCGCCCGTGTTGGAGCCATTTCGATTTTTCTTACAACAGCTGGGTGTGGGTCACCCCGGAGCTTTGCTAGTGATTGGTCAGCAGTGAGATTTGCCTCCATCAAGGGCCGTCTGTATCTCCAGGATTTGCCAACGATCAAAGGGGATGCACCATGTACAGTACGCCTATGTTTTTCTCAAAGTGTTCACTGCTGGTGTGTGTATATATTAATATAAATATGAATATATATATAAATATAAATATAAACATAAATATAAACATATGCATTAAATTCATATGCATGTGTATACTATATCATATGTTTGTGATGTAATGAATCATCTTCTATATGTATGTCTTACAAACCAGTTCAACCTAGTTAAACTATGTTAAACAAATCAGTTTCTATATATATATATCAAGTAATCACACGTTATATACCACTTAAACAAGAACACTTGTTATGTAATCGGTGATAATCTTGTAAACGGTTCTATATATATATATATTACAGTTAAACATA
>VSDK01024772.1:15189-33793 GCA_009767595.1 Symbiodinium kawagutii
CACCACCACCACGCCGCCACCACCACCACCGCCGCCACCGCCACCACCACCGCCACCGCCACCAGCCGCCGCCGCCACCACCACTGCCACCGCCGCCACCGTCGTTATCACCACCATGCACCGCCACCACCATCGTTACCACCACCGCCACCGCCACCACCGTAGTTACCACCACCGTTCAATGTCCCCACTGACATTCAAAGTACCCTTCAGTGGGGCAAAAGTGCTGTGGCTCGAACAACAGTTTTCTCATATTGTGTTCCCGACATCATTTGGCACAAACAGTATAGAGTTCAAGAAGATCACGGCTACGAAACGCGCAGGCGCAATGTACTTTGCATGTTTGGCACTTGCAATGCTCTGAAAGATTTTCTCAAGTAGAATGATGCTGGAGTCCAGGTGAAACATACTTGACTTGAGTTAGGCTCCTATTGAGTTTTCTTTGTTTCCGAGTTTGCTATTGGTAAGAGCCATAGAGGATTTACTCAACTTGAAGTCTCTAAGTTTTAGATTTCCCGGCAAGGGCTGATGAATCTCGAGGGATCTTGTAGTGGGATAGTACCAAAGCAGATGTTCCACGATTGCGTTCCAAAGAGATCCACAGAGATCTTGTGGTGATGTATTGATCCTAATTGGGACTGTATACAGAGATCCTAAAGCATGACCCACTCTCACTCTCCCTCGCTCCCTATCTCCTACCTTCACTCTTGCCAGAATATTTTGGCAGGAAAGCTATTGAACTTGGGGATGCAATTCAGATATCATGGATGGACGTGGAGCGCAGAAGCAAAAAACAGAGGAAATATGCAGCAGGTTTGTACATGGAAACAAGCACGTATCATCCCAGGTCAGCGAAACAATAAGCAGAAATGGCAATATATCAAAGAAGCTTGCCAGAACTATCTTTGGGCATTTCGTCTAAATAACTACAATCAGGGCATTTCAGCACACTAGAGACTATAGCTGTTTCTGGGTCAAACCGAAGACTGACCGTTCGTGGTCAATTCCTGGACATATGATTCGTGCCGTGTCGCGCAATCAGCCTGTGTGGTGCAGTTGTCAAAATTTTGCTCCGACGTCTCCGATTTTGTTGTGAAAAAATGCAGTTCTGCAGTTCTGCAGCCAACTCATTGGCCTGGACACTCTTGGTGAAAAAATCTGAAGCCCGCCACATGTCAAATTGTGCAATGGACACTCTTAGTCTGATTGGGCTTGTCCTTAAAAGAATCGTGAAAAAATCTGAAGCCCACAACATGTCAAATAGAAAGGAACAGCCATAAAAAACACCTGCTTGGTTTGTCACCGTGGTTGTACTGAATCCGTCTCCTGAAAACATGCATGCTTAACCAGAAGACCGTGGTGTTCTTCCATCGCTGAATTGTTTCTGTCACCTGAAACCTTTTCTTTTTTTTCGCATTCCTTCAGTGCTCCGACAGGACGTGACCCCAATCCCCACTGACTGCACCCGCAAGAAGTGCGGTCGCCGTGGACGTCGTTTGTAAGTGCTTGAACTGTGGACATGGAGTTGCTGCGAAAAAGAAACACTTGGGTCACGTGGGCAGTGATCAATAGAAAGTCTTAAAAGGCACCGAGGTTCATTGTGTTGCTGTGAGATTGATGACATGGTTTGCTTTGCAAAAAGGGAACACCGGTGAACCACCTGGCTTTTCCTTGACCCTAATCTGACCCAACAAGATGATGGATTCAGGGTCCGGGATCAAATGTGGTTTCTGACAAAGCCATTTTCGATTGCAGCGGGCATGGTGACAACTCTATTTTGAGCAGTAGTAGTACAGGGCAATAGTAGAAGTGCCTTACAAGGGGTAGGCATCCAAGCATCAGGGTTTTTACTTTTTGATTTTCAACAGGGTCTTAGAGTTTTCACTGGGTAAGGGATATGTTATCAGGGCTTCTTACACCATAATGGACGGGCTGAGTTGGGATCAGAAATGCAATGATCGAAAGCATTTCTCACGCAGTGAAGTTGGCACCTCGGCGGGTGCAAGTCAGAATACATATTATATAGTCGTATATATATATATATATGTATCTGTATCTTCCATCTCAGTAGAAACAAAATGTACTGTCATATAGACACATGCGCTCATACGGTCATGTCTTTATTTGTGCATGCATATGCAAAGGCATGTGCAATGCTGTCTACATGTACAACTACCTATACACACACTACTGGCTGGTGAAGCCCAGGACGACTAATCCATCAGATGGGGGCTACACCAGCATGCATGGTTGCAGAGCATTGATCAGGGCACCCAAGTTTTGTGTCCCGTGGCTGTGTTGGCTCAGACGGATAGGGCCAGGAAGATCAGAAAGCACTCAGCATGGCACCCAAGGCACCGCCGAGCGCAGGAGGTTTATCAATTGATCAGCCATGACATGAGAATAGTAGGATTAACACCATAGGATGAGTAGTAAGTATGTTTGATGGCCTACATGGGTGGCTATTCTCTCCAGGCCTTCACACGCCAGTTTTCTTTTTGATTTGGAAGAGGTACTCTTCGCTATTTGGGTTTGCTAAAGTACCTGCTTTTCCAATTTTCTAATGCGGAGAAGAAAAGTCACTTGCAAAAGCTGACCCAAACATTTTGAAACCTTGAAGTCCGGGCTTCCGCTTCCCATACCAAAACGCTGTCACAGATCAGTTCCAGTGCACTTTTCAGGTTGGGGCGCGAATTCTTGAAATGCTTGCATAGTAGAAATGCGTGGCAGTATTCACTGGGTTGGTTTGTAGGAAAGGTCTCAGAACCTGGTTTTTGTATTTCAGAATCTCTTGGCTGCCTAAATTTTACAGTCAGCGCAAAGTACCGTTTTCAATTTATACATCCACAATTTGCTGCTGGATTTTATGCATACTTTGCCTGTGAGGCAACACTACTATTGATATCACAAGCCGAGCCGCACTAGAACCTCTTTTTGCTTGTAGATATGGGATGTTCTATGCCCGATGGGGTTATGGTAATTACGTATATAGTATATTTATATTAATATGCATATATATATATGTATTTTTCTATGTATAAAAACATATGTGTATGTACATATATATATATATGTATACATATATGTACAAAGACATGCATGTACACCTGTATGAATCAATGTAAAGACATCGAAGCACAAGGAAAGAGCAAACGACCCCACCTGTTGTCTGCAACGGGGATTGTCATCATCCACATGGGAATGTGAAAGCCAGGGTTTTGACACTGGTCTCACTCTGATGGTAAAGCTGGCACCCGGAAATCGTAGATATTGTATCATGGTTTGTACATCTCAATTGTGCCAATTTTGGGTCGCGGTATAGATGTACAGATGTATGATTATATGTGCTTACATATGTGTGTATATTTACACATACATGCATATGTCTACATCTGTAAATGTATAGGTACACATAAGTACAGGCATATCTTCTTGTATATACCAATATCAACACATTCTGAACCCCTGTACCCTGATGTATCCTATATGCACGCGCCCACATCTGGTGCTTTCGCGTTTCTTTTCCTACCCTTGCCAGGCTAAGCAACAGGTTGAAGCCGTCTCCCTCGGGCTGGGAAGCTTAGAAGCCTGACATGCTCCCAGTTCGGAAATGCCGATGAGAAATGGAAGGTCATCAGAATGCCGAAGACGCAGGTGGCTCGTCGATGTTGCTTGGTGTTGTTCGGGAACCGAAGCCAGGTGAACAGCCGCATGGTGACAAATCATGACATCATGATCGTTTTTGGTCTGAAAGTGTTTCGAGCTTGCAAAGATCCATGATCCAAAAACTGAAAAATCCGTGACTAATCAGAACTGTGTCACCAATATTGATCAAATCCATGACCCAACAAAAACAAACCGAATTGGGTCACCATTAGTCACCATTTCTTCCCCAAACATGTATCCAATGTCACCATTGGTCACCTAATAGTCACCAATTGGGTCACCCAAAAAAACCAACCGATCGGTGCCCCAAATTCGGTTGGTTTCGGTCGGAAGTTTGTCTGGCGGCCCTCGGACCTAGGCCACAGGTCCGCGAGGGAGAGATCGTCTTCGGCCCCTTGGCGCGTGGCAGGGGCAGGTGAACCAGGCTGAAACCATGGCAGGATGCACCGATCAAAGTTTACGGGAAGTATAGCTCCTTACAGGGATGAAGGAATCAATTGTATTCAATTGTGGGATTTGATCAACATCAGATTCTAAACTCGAGTATGTTGACATCACAAGTTGTGGACTTCCACATTTGAAGGTGTTGGAAGTGGGGACCGGACCAGTAGCTGAAGCCCATGTCATTCCATTCACAGGTGGCTATTTTGTGCCTTCAAACTTTCCTGAAATGCGATTGGCAAATGTTAGATTATTTGGCCAACCTTAGATTATCTAACATTCCCAAGCTATTCATTTGGCCAACCTAAGGTTATTCCCAGGTTGTTATTTCATACCCAACCTAGATGCTGCCGCTGAAATTTCATCGATCCGCTCAGCTCGAGGTGTTGCTCACATCTATGCCTCTTTCAATGACACCTTCGTCCATGTGGGGGCCCTACTGGCATGGCCTGGCTTCGCCAAGAAAGTTGTGAGGAGTTAGCATATTTTTCCTTGGCCAATTGGTCATCGGATTTTCCAGGTTTTGATCTGTCCAAAGTCGTTCTGGATCCGTCGCTTGATCTGTCCAAGGGTTGAGGTTCTCCACTGGGGGAGTACATAATCCAGTAACCATCCAGTGCACAACGCATTTGGATTATATTGATTGAATTCTGAGAATAACTATCATCAATTATAGCCATAGTATGTACCTATCACTATATATATATATATATAAGCTATATAGCCATCTTGTAGTATTTTGTATTGCGTGTCGGGATCGATGCGTTGATTCAGCCAACTTCCGAGGTCACTGACCTGTCGGGCCGGGAGACCATCATGCGCGTCACTGGAGGAATGAAGGCCGGAGACACCGAGCGGTACAGGGAGAGGTGCGGATCCTATGGGATCCTATGGGATCCTACAGCATGCAGCTACTGCAGCTACCCAACATACATGAACTTGAGGAGTTTTTGTCACTTAGTTGTCCCATGTGTTGGCTGGGCTGATGAAAAGGAATTGATGGAAACCGGTCAAGAAAGGCCAGATGCACACCTTGGTGACGTGAAAGCAAGGTGGTCCAGTGCAGAATACAGTGACTTATGGGGAAAGGAAGCAGTTTCAAGTTGACAGCATGCTGGGCAGACACCAAAAGTTTGAATTCATGAAATCGTGTGGGATTTTTTTCCCTTTCTCTCTCTCTCTCTGACTGAATCATTAGGGAGTACACACACATGTAAGCTTTGGATCCTGCTCTGTTGACCAACTCCAGTAATGTAAATATATTTGCTGTACATTTCCGTTTTATATACTTGTAGATGCACACCAGATAGGTCCACCCTCGACCCTGCGCCAAATCAGCACATGCTGCGAGGTGAAGGCCGATCGCGATGAGTCGAATCCTCAACGGGGCTGTCGATTCGTTGCGCCCCGAAGAGGATGGTTTCTCACGCCATAGGGAACCCCAAAATGGTTGGTTTATTACTATAAATGATAAATATAAAGGATGATCTGGGGGTCCCCTATTTTGAGGAACTCCCAGATGGTGGTTTCTCAAAAGAGGACAGCTTTTTGGATGCTTGGGGGTGCCATCATTTGTCGACGCATCCCAAACTATGGTGCGAGCGTCAATCGGCAATTTCTGCTGGGGAAACTGCTGCTGATTTTCGTGGTGTACACGATTTGTAGTCCATGGGTTGGAGGTTTTGAAGTGGGTAGCGAAGGCCCTTCTATTTTCTAGGAGCTGGCAAGGATTTTTTATGATTTGTGTGCCATGGCTTTGGACTTGGACATCTGGACACGGAGATGTATATGTCAATATGCATACATTCGACTCATGTAAATGACTACAAGTCAAAATGTCCATGTATGTTTCTATATATGTGCATATTCTGAGACAAAATCCGAGCCAAAACCACCAAGACGTTGACGGATACGGAGGAGAGAGGACACTGAGATCTGAGGTCGTCCCCATATGCGGCGATGTTGGCAGCACAAGACGTGGCGGCCCGTTGCAAGGCGCCTGAGAGCTGAGGGACGCCTGGATCGTGCTGTTGTTGCTCTCAATTCCTCCAAGCTCCTCTGAACTCCATGGTCCATATCTTCTACTCTCTTCTACTCCTTTCATATCTTCTGCTCTCTTCTACTCTCGTCCACTCTCTTTTACGCTCTTTTACTCTCTTCTACTCTCTACTCTTTGCTTCTATCTAATTAAACTATGGTCTATGTCCTTCTCAAGGATTCAACCGATTCATGGTCAGTTTTACTTTGCATAGCCTTTCTCCAAAGTACCTGGCCCAGACGAAATAAATCAATGTTAGGTAAGAGGCGAAAATTTGCTTTCTGTCAGTAATGCTGTTCATAACAAACTTGCCCTGGCCGGCACAACAAATGTGGTCGGGAGTTTAGTATATGATAGTGTATCATATATGTAAATATACACAATTATTTATACATATCCTTGTAACATGATCCTTTTTCTGTGACCTTTGGGTAAGATTTTCTTTAGGACAATTCCCAGGTAAGTACTTCAATATTTGTGTACATCTTAAGGTTGCAAATAGACATGTATAATATAAGGTAGACATGTAGACCGCATGTACTTGAATCCATATGTGTATATATATATATACATGTTTATACAATATGCACATCCTAATTTTGAATAAGTACATGTATGATACATAGATATATAGATATACATGTATTAAGAAAAATGCTGCCCGAAGAACTCGATCCGATCCTCTGGGGCTCTGCAAGTCACTCACTACACCTTCCGTTGCCATTCTTTCCGGGATCAGCTCCATGCACTGACAGGAGCTGGGAATCGGTGCCTTGCACATTAAGTTGCGTGCCACTGGCGGCACTAAGACACGCACACCAGGCAGTGGGCTCGTCATCTTTGCAAAGCATCTCATTAGCTTCATTAGTATCTCATTCGAACTTCAATTTGCAAGGCATCTCATTAGAAATTCAAATTGCAAAGCATCTCATTAGAAATTTAAATTGTTCATTCAACGGGGCGAAGCAGGTTCTTTTTCTGTGGTCGAGTGGTCGATTTTGGGACCCTGGAAGGCCCTGGTGCTCAAAGCGCTCTCCGTGCGTTGGCACGTTCTGGCATGAAGATTGGCCGAATCGAGGCGGGCTGGGGTCACAATCATGTTCCTGGGTATGCATCAAACTTCGTAGATTATCTGATTATCATCTCTTTTGCTGGAAGAAGATTGCCAAAAGTTATCAAGTGGGACTATCCACTGGATTTTGATCAGTTTTGTCAGCCAGACTATATGAGTCTTTCTCAAAATAGGGGTACCCCACTCCCCCCAAAACTTGAGAACCCACCGTATGTTTTTTGCTTGGATCTGATCATTGACCATAGCTTGGAAGCAACAAAGCTTATCGACTGGGTGTGATTTTGGTTGGACCCAATCAGCCCAAGGCGGCGGCTGAGAAGCCTCCGGTACCACGGTGGGTTGGTTGTCATACCGGGTTCATTGGTCAGATTAAGCATTTTTCTATTTGCATATATATATAAAGTTTTAGATACGTAGATCCATCCAGGTCTTCACTGTAATAATGAGAACCATCATCATTATCATGGTCGTCGTCATCATCATCAACAACAACATCATCAACTTAGTTTTCTTTTATCCCCAAATATGGTCCAGGATTCGTGATTAGCGATCATTCACACTTGTCAGCAATCATTACACGAACTGAAGTGTCTATATATATATATATAATATCTCTCTATCTATCTATCTATCTATCTATCTATCTATCTATCTATCTATCTATCTATATCTAAATAAGTATATGTATATTTATTATTCTATGTATGCACTTATGTAAACCATGACGCGCTGGTATGTATTTCTCGTGTGTTTTTGCAGCCCCTTGGCAACAACAATTCTTAAATGGCTATGGGTCAAAACCCCGTACCCCTGGTTCCCATCATTAACCATTGTTTTCCCTATTATTGTTGCTTAATATTGATGGTTAATATTGACCCACACCCAAATCTACATAGGTAGCTTTCACCACAAAGCCCCACAGCCCAAGATCGCTCAGGATGTGACGCCCATCCCTACGGATTGCACCCGCAAGAAGTGCGGTCGCCGCGGCCGCCGTCTCTGAGCGCGCTGGGAGATGTGGATCTGGTCATGGCCACAGCAAAAAGTTGGGGCAGAGGATGAGCTGGTGACCGCTGGTGATTCTTGTCCTCGCATGTTGTCTATTTCTGTAGTATTTGCTTGATATTTCTGTAGTCTATGGCTGAAAATCATGCAATGATATAGGCTCCGATCAGAGAAGATCGTCAGGAGGAACTACAGCGCCCCGGAGTTCTGCCATTTCCAAAGTGTCACAACTGTGTGGGTGACCTCGCAGCCAGATCAAGGGCGACATACAGAACTTTTCCAACAGAACTGGTGGGTGACGACGACAGGTCCATTGGATTGAATCTCTTGCTTTAGAGGATCCCTTCAATGCTGGGGAACCTTTTCTTGGAGAGTACTGAGAGTTTTTTTTTTCGGGAGGTCCTACTGGGAAGCCTTGTTGATGAAAGCCAGGTCCAAGCCTTCCGCTGTATGACAAGATTGTAAGATGCACAGTACGCACAGCCTGCTTTTTGTTTGATTCCTACTGTATTTAAAGGGGATCCGTAGTCATCCGTTGTCCCAATGGTGGTCCTACATTCTGGGGAGATACTTTTGAGAAGCCACAAAGGGCTGTTTCTTGTTTTCTTCGTGTCCTCTCGATTTCCAGATTCCAAACTGCTATGAGTGCTGGTCTTCAAATCAGAGTTTGTCATCGAGATAGGAAACCAAACGACGGGTGAGACAAGGACCTCACAGCACACGCAATACTGCAGCTCGAGTGGGTCGAGGACAACATGGCCAAGTCCACAGTTGCACTGAAACCATTGCAGCCCGAGCACCTTTGCTGAGAATGAGCACCGGACAAACCTGTCATAGGAAAAACCAAAGCCACAACGCTTACTGACTTACTGCATTTTCACAGCATAGGCAGTTTATTTGCTGACGCCAGACTACCCATGATTTACATTGATTTGCGTGATCCTGTGGTTTGGGCAGGAAATTTCATGGTTCTTCAAAACTGAATACTGCACCTTGGTGTCATTTCGCATGTCACTGAATTTAAGGGGCCTGGCCATTCACCAATCGATAAGGATCGTAACAACTGCCTCGGTTGGACCCCCAATAGGGGACCTGTGCCCAGACCAGCTTGGAATGACTTGAACGTTCAGTGCGATATTTCCGCCGAACTGGGGTAGCACCAGACCCCATTTTTTTTGGCAGAGGACATTTCCACGCATCGAATCTTGTTGTGCCGGGGAAAGGGACAACCTCCGGGCGCAAAATTCTGGGGGCCATGGCGCGGTGGTTGCACACCTGAGCCAAGATATGGCGGGACCCGGGAGCGACTGGCGCTCTCTGTTGGAACATGACTCATGATTTTGTATAGTGGATATGAAGATACAAACATATTATAACCTTTACACAGTGTACCTGCCAAGTTACAGTGCACATTGAGTTTGATGAAGGGCACATGTCAAACAAATGACATGAAGCATCGAAACAGAGGTTCAACTCGGTTGGTACACCGGTGATCTGGTCGTGTAGTGTGGATCCAAGGTGATCTGATACAGATCAACATCAACCAGCATGGTACCAGCTGTGCCAGGCGGATCAGGATGATGCTTTCCCCCCGTTGCCACGGACCAAGCTGGCCGCGAGGACGGCAGCTGTTGTGGTGTGAGGATTTTTGCACAGCCAGCGGCCGATGAATTGCCCAGCGATGCAGCAACCAATCAACTGCAGACCCCAACCAGCACCAGGTGTTTTGACTTGAGCAATCTTTGATCCGCACGGGCTGCATTAGCCACACAGATGGGAGGCACTAACGCGACCAAAAAGGATGAAATGCACAATTAATGATAACGAGCAAGTGATGCGTATCTAATTGTTTTGCCTGCGGAGTCATTTTGATATAGCCGTATATCTGTTGGCTCGTCTGGATACAGGAATGTCTTGAAGAACCGGGATTGGAATGCTCGGGGGTGGCGGCGAATTTCAAGGGAGTATGTTTACTAACATCCCGCTGGACTAAGATGTCCGGTCTTACAGGCTTGATTGTCGAATCATACTTTGGTAATACAAGGACACAGGGCAAGCCTGCTAAAGACCCAATCCCATCTGTTTTGAAATTACAGTATGAACTGTGTGGCAAACTTAGGAAAACAATAAAAGATGGCTTCACATTGTTGAATTCAAAAAACAGAATTGCAACACACTGTTGAATTTTGAAAATATGGTTTATGCTAAGTAATCTTAAAACAAACACGTAAAGATATGGTGGTTTCTCAAGTCGAAGGGCAACCCTAAACCTTCCTTATAAACCATCCATTTTTAGGGGTCCCCTATGGCTTGAAAAACATTCATATGGCTGCGGTTCAAAACCCTGTACCCCTGGTTCCCCTATCATTAACCAGCTCGTTTTCCCTATAGTTTTGTTGGTCATTATCCCCCATGAGTTGGTTGGTTAATATTGACCCAGCTCGCCATAGTGGTTCCTCAACCATTCCCTTTAATGAGAATCCACCATATAGTAGTTGTTTAACCATTGTTGCTGGTGATTATCCCCTAACCATTTACAAACGAACTATTAACCATCCCCCTATTATAGTAGTTAGTGATTATCCCCTATTAATTTGCCTATTAACCATTACGAACCATTTCTAGTCATGAACCAACCAGAACTTTGGGGGCACACAGCGTGCGAGGAAGCCGCCGGACGCGCCTGCGCCAGCGTTCCTTTCTGTCGCCAAAGCCAGCGCGGCCACGGCGGCTGGGGACCCAAATACGGATGGACGTCAAATTGAGAATGACATCAGGTCTGATGCTGTGCAGTTGATGGATGAATTATATGTATATAGATTTTTTCTTATATATATATACATACATATGTGTGCATAAGGCGTAACAATTCTGTGACTTGTATATGTAATTACGTCTAGTGCATGTGATAAACAGTTCAGAGAGATAGATAGATAGATAGACAGACAGACAGGCAGGCAGGCAGACAGACGGACAGACAGACATGTATGATAAAGATATTACATGTACACGCATATGTATATCAACGCATGTACACATACAACTATGTAGAAATATAAACATACAGGTAAACGGGATAGCTGTGGCTTGATAGATCGAGCTGTTGCTGAGGGTACACCCAATACTAAACCACTAAGATTAGGTGCATCTTCAGAATCTTCAGCCACTGTGGATCTTACAATGGCTGCATACCCCAACACCCCACGCAGGGTGCCTCGTCGGTGTGTTGCTGAGGGTACACCCAATACTAAACCACTAAGATTAGGTGCATCTTCAGAATCTTCAGCCACTGTGGATCTTACAATGGCTGCATACCCCAACACCCCACGCAGGGTGCCTCGTCGGTGTTCTGCACTAGGATGCACGGGTGTCGTTGATTCCATTTTTGCGACTGCTTGAACTCCATAGAAAACAACAAATTTGATACTTTCAGGAACAAGTCATAAGCAGAATCAATACTTGGCTGTACAAAATTGACCACATAGGAGACAGGTGACAGGTCCTTCTCTGATGCATAAAGCAGTCTGGAAACTGTACAACATGACTCTTTCATGCTTTGTCTATTTGCCAGTAAAAGACTCTACAGGATGTCTCCACTTGATCAACTAGCATCCGACCTTCATCTGGAGTCGACATCAATATCAGCCAAGTCCTATCCCGAACACCAACAGCAACACCTTGATATGGGGGACATACCTCAGCTCCGAACCCCAAGTTGTGTAGCATTTTCTGTGCCATTGGGTGCTGCCCAGCCTTGTGCCCATGCCACTGGCGGTGCTGGTGTTAATCTTTGTGATGCCCTCGGCGCCAGGTTCCAAAGCCACTGCTTTGAGCAAAAGGTTTCCCTTCCCCGTACCACTTATAGCTACCATTTCTGGACCCCAAAAGATGATCTTTGGTAACTCAAGTTTAGTAACCTGAGGAATATGATGAAATTTCTGGACCCTCAAATTGATCTTTAGAAACCATTTCTGGGCTCAATTTGAGTCCCAAAAACGTCGACCAGTGAAGGCTTACATGTGCACTCGCCTGGCTGAACCGCCGCAGGAGGTGGGGTTTCACCGCAACGGTGTACAGGGGGCTGTCCACGGTTTTTGCAACGAGAAAATCTGATGGTTTTGACCATATGATGAACCATGAGATGATGCCATGGTTTTGATCAGCATTAATGGTTGGGACCACATTAAATGGGAAATCTCATGGTTTTGAAGTTTTGCAACTTCACATTCCATTTTATCGCTGGCGGCTTTCCCATCATCAGCAGTCGATTTTTCGTAGATCTCTCCCCACATTTCGAAGAGGGTAAGTAGCTGGTGAGCCGCGATTGAGATGATCGTGGTGATAACAACGAACTCATATGGGGATATCTCCAAATGGGGGTACCTCCAAATCATCCAACATTGACAATTTCTAGAAATAAGCCATCCATTTTGGGATACCCTACGGCTTGAGAAACACCCAGAGTGTCACTATTATCAAGGCACAGGCATTTGAACATTGATCCTGCTGGAATGCTAAGTTGCCATGTCCTAACTAACCGAAACGCTTGAGTTCGTGTCCATTTGTACTCTAGCCCCAACTGCAAATGTTTTTACCCACTATGAACAACGTATTGCGATGGTCTAGGCATGTTGCGATTTATCGACTGCTTCGCGCCACTGACCCCACCAACACATCAGCTTCTGGAATATCCATCCTTATCAGTTGGGCATTACCAGAATGAGTTGAGAAGTTTCCTCACTAGAGTCTGCAATCTGGGTTTCACTGCCACCTTGGTTGATGGGTGTGCAACAACGCTGCATCACACCGTATGAAGAAAGCCGGATGAGAGATCTACTGGTGTAAAATTTCTTGGGGCACTCTCCCTTCTTTTTGTGAGCTGCATGAGGTTCATTGTTTGAAGCCCAGTCCTTGACGGCTTGTTAACTGAGCTTGTGGAGTGACAGGGTCAACTTCGCCAGGACCAGCCAGTAATCCGGCCACCGGGCGCTGGGGAGTCCCAAGGAGCAGATGGTCGGAGCAGGGGGCGTCGTGGGGCCAGAGATTGTAGCAGAAGGGCTTCACTTCTGGGGCCCAACCAGGACTTGAAGCTCCATGGAAGCCTGCATGTACCACAACGAAACACCGTTGAGTGAAGATCAAAGATTGTTCGTACAGGTAAGACCGGGTGAAAGGTGGCTAGACTTTAAAAGACAAGATCAGGCGCACCAGCAATGCCAACAACCACCCAGCAGGCAAATTATGGTGAGGTTTTGGTCCCCGTCTCACCGAGAACAACCTTAGCAGGCAATAGCAGTACGGTTCTGTTCCCAGACAACCATCCGGTAGGCAAAAAGTACTTCAGATCTTGCCCTGGTTCGTCATGAAGCAAGTACCAGTGCGGTCAAAACGCAGCAAACCGGACAAATGCCTGGTTACTTATTCGAAAAACAATGGAACAGATCCCACGACGATTCCAACCAATTCAAGAATACAATACCTTCATACCACAAAGAACAAAGATAGCTACTGCGGCTGCGGCTGGTACCGTCCGAATGTGGACCTTATCGTGTACGTTTCGAACACCGGGAAGGGATCCTGCTCCAGATTTCAAGCAGAGCCATTAATGGAAAATCAAGGGGTGAAAAGCCATGGCATCCATGAATTTTGAGATAAATAGATACTGTAGTGGAAGTGTTCGCTATGACGACTTATCACGTAGATTTGCAGCTTTTATCATCCACAACGTTTTTCGTGGAATGAAATAGCTCTGCCATTTCCTCATAGTGAGAATCTGGTGATTTCGCCACTAAATACATTTTTTTTGGATCCGGTGAAAATCTAGTGGTCAAAGCATATTTCCGTCTTACTCTTTGTGCCATCCACAGCGTGATCTGTGACCTCAGCAAAAACCCAAGCGTTGGTCGTTAGCTTTAGCAAAGCCCCTCTTGGTGGTGTCCATACATGATGAATAATGTATTTGCATATGCATAATATATACAATACGTGTTACATATATATATATATATAATACATATATATACACACATATATATATATATATACATACATATATATATATACATACATACATATATATATTATACTTATGTATATATATATATAATACATATATACAGTAAATACATATATATATATATATATATATAATATTTATATACATGCATATGATATATGTACATGACATCCACATGAAATCTATTGCTATGTCTTGGCCATGGGTCAATACTCTCGGCCCAGCGTGACAACCATTCACATGCCAGGAAGCTGTGGGGAATCACCCCCTGAACTTGATGTCGGGTCCCGAGAAAGCCGAAACCGCAGTCAGATTTCTAAGATTTGAAGTTCTGAAGCCGTCACATAGAGATGTGGAATGCACCACACGCCCTGCTCACCGCAGGCCTTGAGTCATGCTCGAGTGAAAAGTTTGCTGCCAGCAGTGCAGTGAAAGCAGTAGGGTTTAGCACCCTAGGACAGACCACTGAAACAGTGGTAGCGGAGCCCGGCTACGGCCGGGCAGGACCTCTGCGCCGCCATGGCGCAAGCGACGCATCGGCGCGCATGGGCTGGTGGTCATCGACGCCGTCGACCACGCAGCCATGCACATGGCGCCGAGGATGAATCTACAGGTGCGGCCTACTCTGAGGCCACTGCAGGAGACCCTGGTGAAGCGGCCACTGCGGGAGCCCCTGGTGAAGCAGCCGACCCTTGGATGACTGCGGCTGCCTTCTACGAGACGGGAAACGTTGGTGGAGCACAAGCCAGCGGTGAAGTGGCCAATGGTCAAGACGGACAAGCCGCACCACCTATGAGCCCAACGCAAAGCGAGCCATGGAACTTTGTGGGTTCTGTGCCAGCACCGGTGGAGATGAGCCCTGGTAGCCAAGTGAGCTTTGGCGGAAACCAAGGGTGGCAACCGACCTGGATGTCGCCACCTATGTCGGCCTTCTCGACTTCTATGCCGACAATGCCAATGCCTATGGCTTCTGGAGGACAACCGCCGTGGCCCACGGGAACACTACCCCCTGGACCTCAAGGACCTGGCGCAGTACCTCTTCACGGTCATGGCTGTGGAGCGCAACCAGTTCACGGACCTCTTCAAGGACTTGGTGTTCTACCTCAACACGGTCTTGGTGGACTACCTCAACTACAAGCTGGATCGCTGCGACCTCAGGCTGCTCCCTTCGTATCGGGAGATCCGTGGGGCAACTACCAACCTTCGCAGCCGGCGCCAAGCACTACATCGCCGACGACGGGAGTGAGATCAGCTCGGGAGTTCGGCCAGAAGCTGAAGGACGAACGACCTGGCTTCCGACAGGTGACATCAGCATTCGAGGCGCTGGGCAAGCCGTCGCCTTCGACTTCGCCGAGCTCGAGGAATGCGGTGACCAACGAGCAGCTGATGGCGAAGCTGGTGGATGCCATGTCGGGGGACAAGAAGATCCAGATGCCGTCGTGGGATGGAAGCCCAGCCGGGTTGCGAAGCTGGTTGAAGCAGCTCTCCTTCTGGGAGGCGGAGACTGGAGCACCGAAGGAGAAGTGGGGCATGAAGCTTTTTCAATGCCTCAGTGGAAACGCTCGGCGGTTGGCCGAGTCGATCGAAAGTTCGGTGCTGCTCTCCGTGGATGGCTACTCCGCCGTGTTGACCGCCTTGATCAATCAGTACCAGGCGTACCTCGAGGCGGTGGGTCCGTTGTCGGTGGACTCGTTCATCTACTCAGGTGAGCGTGTGGGAAAGGAGCCATTCGCAACGTACCTGAACCGGAAGGAGACCCAGAAGCAGGAGATGGAGTCCCAGATTGGGGCCACACTACATCCTCTAGTTGCTGGCCGCGTCCTACTTCGCCAAGCGAACCTGTCGGAGCACCAGCAGCAGATTCTCGCCCTCAAGAACAGCGCCCTGCTGAGCTACGAGGACGTGGTTCGAACTTTGCAGCCGCTGGACCGGGTGGGGACGCGCTGTCGAAGACAGGAGCCTTGACTGGCAACCCAACGAGCCGCAACTACTGGACCGGCTATGGGGGCGACGAGGATGATGAGGACCCAAACGAAGAAGCCGAGGAGGAAGAGGAGGACACGGACTGGACCGACTCCGAGATGGATGACGGCCTGCTGTACTTCGAGCCCGACAAGGAGTACGACGAGATCGAAGCGGTGTACATCCAGGCCTACAGCGATGTGAGAAGGGATCTCCGTAACAGGAGAAAGGAAAGGGGTTTCGTCAAACACCCCAACGCTACTTCCAAGAAGCCCGGAACTCAAAAGGGCCGGAAGAAAGGAATTGGGAAAGGTGGAAGGAGACCGCCGCCACGTGCACATGGACGGAACAAAGCCAAGGAAGAAACCACCCGGGGCACAGAGCAGGAGCTGCTTGCGAGAACGAGGTGCTTCTCCTGTCAGGAGTTGGGGCATGTGTCAAGGAATTGCCCACTCCGTGCAGCTCAACCCAAGAAGACCTTCGTGACTGTGAAGGGCCCGGGTCAGTCGCCAAAGAACACGGCGACCTATGTGCAGTTCCGCCATGAGCCAGAGCACTTCCCGCCTCGCGAGAATGCCGTGATGAGGGCGATCTTTGCGGGTGTCAAGGTGCAGGAGTTCGAGGCGCTGGTGGACACCGCGGCCGAGGAGTGCATCATTGGCAGTGGCGCCTACGAGAACTTGGTCTCCGAGCTCAAGCGCTTTGGGCTTCGACCTTTGAAGGTGAGGGAGCAGTCTGCTCCATGCGCTGGGATCGGAGGGAAGGCGCAGATCATGGGTGTGGCGGATGTTCCAACTGCAGTAGCTGGACTTCTGGGGATTATCCGCTTCACGATCATCCACGACGCCGCCGACTTCGTCACACCGCCACTTCTGGGAGTTTCGTACTTGGAGACGGTGGGCGCGGTCGTGGACTTGCGCCAGAACAACTACACCACTGCGGACGGCTACAGTGCACGCATGCGACGACTTCCTTCAGGACACCGGGCCATCAACATCTTGGACTTTGTGCAGACGCCTTGGAAGCCGCCGAAGGATCATCACGTTGATGGGCACGATCCATTCCGCATCCATCCTCAACCAGAACATGCCGAAGCCTACGTATCTCAAGACGAGGACGCCGGGAAGGTGATGGACGACACCTACTTTGCCGCCTACCTCGAATCCATCCTGATGGTGGACCAGCCTCCAACGCCCACAAGCCCAGCCTCCTTGCCAGAGACGATGGCCTACGGAGATGACCCGCAGATGCCTCGGGGATTGAGCCCGATTCCTGAAGAACTTCTGCGAACACCGGAAGGAGAGCTTGGCTATGAGGACGAGGAGGAAGAATCCAGAAACGATGACGACGACCATGGAGGAGGACCTGACCGTGGTGGACCTCGAGCACTAGTACAAGCTCAACCTACAGTGCCGACCTCCAACAAGCCGCCACCGGTGTTGCCTGTGGACCCTTCTGATCCATACGGCCAATACAACTCACCGGAAAATGACAGCAGAGAAAGTTTAGTGGAAAGCCGGGGAAGCTATGATTCCGAGGAAGCCCCATCGGAAACCTACATGGACCCGGAGACCAACCAGCTCTTCCACCTCTCTGGCCAACGCGGCGTGGAGATCTTCGTGCACTACCAGAATGGGCGACAGGTGATGGTGGACCGGATCAGTGGATGGCTACACCGAATCCCTACGCCACCTCCGCAGCGAATCGTTGGATGAGGTATGCGATCTGCACCTTCCCCGATGGCAACCAACGTGTGGTCACTGATGACTGGACCATCGCTCGCGACCGGACGTTGGAACGTCCCTGGTATGGCAAGGTGGTCTTCTACGAGATGGTCAACTTCCTTGGCAGGAAAGGCAAGCAGAAGGGGAAGTATGGTGGACATCGACCAGACGAGCGGCCATCCAGACCCCACCGAGACCTTCGAGACGTCCCCAACCTCCAAACTACCCACCTCCAGGCAGAAACCCAGGAGGACCAGCATCTTCTTCCGGAGTGAACCGCGGAGGCGCCGGACCTACTTCCAGAGCCGCTGCAAAACAGGTGCAACTGTCAACCGCCGCCACCGAGTACTTCCAGTTGGCAGAAGATGGGGTTCAGTGGGAGTCGGAAGGGGAGTGTGAAGAAGCAGACAGGTTCTACCACAAAGGTGAGATGCAGGTTTCACACAACATGGCATGTCAGACACGTTCAGCAGCACAGCCGTTCAGCTTTCAGTCTTTGAGAACATGTGGCCGACGTCAAGCACCTCATTCCAGTCGCCTTCGCAGCACTTTGCCCAAGTGGATGGCGTGGACGCTGACCTCCCTTGCCCGAGCCTTTCTCACTCGTACCTCTCCTGTGAGCCATGGCGCCCAAGTCGAAGAAGCCTGCCCAGCCAGCCAGTGGAAGGTCTCTTTCATTA